>JAJDFE020000149.1:0-62490 GCA_021527465.2 Geoglossum glabrum
GGAGGTCTGACGTCGTTGCGCCGTCTGGCAGTTGGAAGCGGTTTTGGAAGTCTGACGCGGCTATGAGCCTCCTTTGTAGGAGCTTCATTGCTAGTGCCTTACAATTCTGTAAAGTAAAAAACCAATTGCTGTTACAAACCTTCGATCTGAGCCTCTGATCTAGCCTCTATGAGCCACATCAAGCCGCATGAGCTCATCGCCAAACCCACGAACCTCGCGCAAAGCCCTCGAGCCTCTATACGGGCCTTAACTATGATGCAAGCCTCTATGTAGACCTCAACTGTGCTGCCTAACGAACCTACAAACAGACCACACCACAAACCATTACTATTCATAGTATAGCCAGCGGGCCCAACCGCGACTAGCATGGCTCATGACAGTTCGTGGCGGGTTCGAGATCTCTTTCTTCTTATGTATATAAACATGAAGTCTTCTTCTACATCTCCTCTTCTCTTTAACTTTGAATTGTCGAATAGAAGTAGTCCTATCTTACTTTCCAAGCACCTAGTCTCTATGTTCGTGACAATTGCTGCCCATCCTACTATGGGCAGCAGACTGCTTAAATATATGGTTCAGTCGGCTCTCTAACGGCTATCTCATTCTCTGACACAACTCCCATTGTCTTGACTCTTTCTGCTACTGGTGATGTTGTCTGCTATCGGCGATGTCGTCGGATCAGTATCTACTACTTTCAGAATTCACTCTTCTGGCATACTGCTTTTGTAACAACGTCTTTGTCAATAAAGGTAGGAAGCTGTTTCTGTTGTTTGCTTAGCAGTTGTATACAGTTGCAGATGTTGTATCACAAATGTAGATTCCAGGTGCTTGAAAAGCAAGATAGAACTACTTCTATTCGACGATACAAAGTGTAAGGTACTAGCAATGAGGCTCCCACAAAGGAGGCTCATAGCCATGTCAGACTTCCAAAACTGCTTCCAACTGTCAAACATCGCAACAATGTCAGACCTCCATAAAGACAACATGATCTATAAACAAGTAACATCTACAACCGTATACAACTGCCAAGTAAACAATGGAAGCATCTTCCTATCTCTATTGACAAAGACGTCACTACGAAAATGGTATACTAGATGAACGACTTTTGAAAGCAGTCAATACCGATCCGACAACATCGCCGGTAGCAGACAACATTGCCGGTAGCAGACAACATAGCCAGTAACAGAAAAAGCCAAGACAATGAGAGTCGAATCAGAGAACGAGGTAGCCGTTGGGGAGCTGGCTGAACCATGTATTTAAGTAATCTGCTGCCCATGATAGGATGGGCAGCAATTAGTTCTTCTTACTCTACAGAATCAAGAGTGTTTCTGCTAATCTAAACTTTGTTATATTGTTTCTAAGAACACTTTACGACAACTTTACATCGAAGATACTCCATTGTCTCTAAGCCATCACATTACTAGTTAAGCCCTAAGATCTACACTACAGTCTTACAAATTATACTCATAATAGTTATAAATGTAAGCTCAATATAGTTGACATAATATAGATTATGTTATGAATATAGCTTAACCTAACTTGCAAGCCTCTTCGCAAGCCTCATAAGTTCATCACATGGTTTATAATCCTTTATATAAGTACTGACTATAATCTCTGTATTATAAACATGATTTTAGATGCTTAAAAAGTAATATTAAAACTACTTTATATTTGATGATTCAAAACTAGAGAAGAGAGGAGATTTGTATAGAGGTCTTAAGCTTATAAATATAAAAGAATACTTTTTAAGTTGCCTTTTGTATATTATAAGGTCTATGTATTATAACAATCTTCATGATAAACTTTTACAACAAGTTTAACAAACATAAGTAGATTTATAAATATATTATGGAGTTTGTATGAAGGACCTTAGCTGTCACAAATGTAGATTTTTGTAAGGCACTAGCAATGAGGCTCCTATAAAGGAGGCTCATAGTCGCGTCGGACTTCCAAAACCGCTTCCAACTACCAGAAGGCACAACGACATCAGACCTCTACAAAGATGACATGATTCATAAGCAAGCAACCTCTGCAACCATATGCAACTGCCAAGCAAACAACGGAAACAGCTTTCTACCTCCATTGATAAAGACATCACTATGAAAATGGTACACTAGAAAAACGACTTCTGAAAGCAGTAGATACTGATCCAACAACATTGCTGGTAGCAGACGACATAGCTGGTAGCAGAAAGAGTCAAGACAATAGGAGTTGAGTCATGGAACGAGGCAACCGTCGGAGAGCCGGCTGAACTATGTATTTAAGCAGTCCGCTGCCTATAGTAGAATGGGTAGCAATTAGTTCTTCTTACTCTACAGCATCAAGAGTGTTTCTGCTGATCCAAACTTCATTATATTATCTCTAAGAACACTTTACGACAACTTTATGCCAAAGATACTTCGTCATCTCTAAGCCATCACACTACTAGCTAAGCCTTAAGATCTACGATATGGTCTTACAATTTTAGATGCTTAGAAAATGTAAAGATCACCTCCTATAAAAATCACTAAACTAGTTGTAGCAATGTGATAGTATCTAACTAGTTAAGCACTAAAGGTATAACAAAAAGCTAACATAGTCATATATATTATTACAATCTAACTCATGGACTTGGCCTCAGCACGAGCCTCAGCACGAACCTCAGCACGAGCCGCAAGCACAGGCCACATCCGTGAGCCTCATAAGTTCATCACAGACATCATGAACCCAGCTCAAGCTCACAGACCTCCACATGGACATTAACTGTGCCCTACAGCACATAGACTTTGCTACGAGCCTTGTCGCGAATTGCTGCCGCTCATGGTATAGCCAGCAGGCCTGGCCTTGCCCAACATGGCCTAATAGGCCTCGAGGTACGCGAATCAGAGGCACAAGAGATTCTTCTTTTTATATATATAAACACGAGGTCTCCTTCTGAACCTCCTCTCTTCTTTAGCTTTGAATTGTCGAATAGAAGTAGTCCTATCTTGCTTTCCAAAGCACCTGGAATCTACGTTCGTAACATATATACCTATATGAGATGTTGAGTTCTACTGAGAATTGTAAGTGACCAGATGGGTAGGCTACTAGTAGGCATGATATCAGAAGGTAAGAGAATCGATTCTAGAATATAAAAGAACTAATTATTGACCTTATTCTAAAGCTTAACCGATCAACTAAATATAGTAATAGGAACTCTACTGAGTTACTCTACTACATAACATTGCCATGGCAAGTGCAAGTCTCTGACATTAGCCTAGAAACTATAGTCAGTACTCGTATAGAGGATATAAGACTATAGCATGGATCTTAAGAATAGATAGTAATATGATAAATCATAGTGATGATGGAGAGGCTTCAGCGCAGAGTAGTCATATTGCGTTCATAGAGGCAATGTAATAATCACAAAGTGTCATGAACATAGGATCTTGATGCTTAGAAAGCGAATTAAGACTACTTCTATTCAACAATTTAAAGCTAAAGAAGAGAGAAGGTATAGAAGGAGACCTCATATTTATATATATAAGAAGAGAGAGAGCTCTCAAATCCGCCACGAACTGTTATGAGCCATGCCAGCCATAGTTGGGTTCGCTGACTATACTATAAATGGTAATAGTTTGTGGTATAGTCTGTTCATAGATCTGTTAGGCAGTAAGCACAGTTGAGGTCCACATAGAGTCTTGCATCATAGTTAAGACCCGTGTAGAGGTTTGAGGGCTTTACACGAGGTTTGTAGGTCTGGCAATGAGCTCATGCGGCTCAGTGAAGCTCATAGAAGCTAAATCAGAGGCTCAGATCAGAAGCTCATAACACGAAGATGAAAAAGTAATTTAAATCAACAGAAGTACTCTAGATTCTGTAATAGAAGAACTAATCACTACTTATCCTATCATAGGCAGCAGACTGCTTAAATATATAGTTTTACTGGCTCTCCACTAGCTACTGTATTCTCTAATCTAACCTATTACCTTAACTTCCTTTGATATTAGTAATGTTATTAGTCCAGCACTTCTATTATTTTTGTAAGGTCATTGTACTACTTTTGTAATAACATCTTGTAAACAAAAGACTTGAGAACTGTTCTCATCATCTATATAGTTGCAGAAAATGCTTGTAGCTACTTGTTTATAAGCATTATTACTGTTGTAGAAATCTGATATTGTTGAGCCTTCTAGTAGGTAGAAGTGATTTGGGCAGTTTAATGTAGCTAAAAGCCTCCTTATAAGAACCTTATTGTTAGCACCTTATATTAGACATAAGTAGATTTGTGGGCTCTATGCAAAGGATATAGGTTTAGGGACTCTATTTAGTAATTGTATAAAGGGTTATAAACTATGTAATAAACTTATGATGCTTGCAAAAAAGATTATAAGCTAGACTAAGCTAAGCTGTATTTATAACAACATGAAATTTTGACTCTTTTAGAGCTAATGCTTAGATATGAAACTTGTAAGACTTATTCTAGTTATTATGATCTAGCTCTGTGAGTTTCCACAAGCTGTATAAGCTCATTACTAGACTTATAAACTTTGTATGAGCTCGCAAGCCTCTACATAGACCTTAACTATAATATAGGACTTATGGACCTTATCGCAAGCCTCAGCCACTTATTGCACAGTCTGCAAACCCCAACTACTTATTGTATAGCTTGCCAACCTAACTGTTCACACTCGTCTCGGCTTGCAGTTCTCGAGCAGAGGTCTAAGCAATATTCTGCCTATATATATATATGCTTGAGGTCTCCTCTAGACCTCCTCTCTTCTTTAGCTTTAAATCATCAAATAGAAGTAGTCTAACTACACTTTCTAAGCACCTAGAATCTATATTCATGACACTAATAAGTAAAAAGGTATTAGGTAGTATTAAAATAAGTGATGATATATAATTCATCTTGCTCAACAATATAATTAAGAATAGTATGTCATATAATATTTAAAGACTGAAATTCTATCCTTAACAGATCTGAAATCTGAGAAGCTAGCATAGTTACAAAAATAAAAGTTTTATAAAATTTAAAATTTTTTTATTGTATACATATATAATACAATACAAGGCACAGCTGCGCAGCACAGCAAATCATAGTATTGCAGTCATTTTCATGAAAATAAAGGTAGTATTCTAGTCTCAATTACCTGAAACATGATATGACAGTCATTATTACTAAAAAATGTGGTATGGGAGTCATTTGCCATTAATAATAAGATTTGCTAGTCTAAAGTATAGATAGTCAGAAAATTGTAGGACATGCCTGTATACACCTATAGAGTGGTGCGGGGTAGACTCACAAACCCAACAAATTATAAAGAATTCTCTACAAAATTGATGGCGGAATTGATCGACAAAGGGGTGGGTGTTCAGGGCGGCGTCGTCAAAACAGGAGCTATCTTGGCGCTGAGGCTCTGCGCTTAGCAAGGGCACCCAGTTTATACTACCAGCTACTACGCATCAACTCTCTCTTCATATATCAATCACCAAAAACATGTTAGTACCCTTCTCAAACCCAAATACCACATCGCTCTGCTAATCCTAGCGGCTTAGGGAAGTACTCTTGGGCATCACCGGCAGGGACTTCACTCTCATAGCTGCCTCCAAAGCTGCTATGAGAGGCGTAACCATCCTGAAAGCTTCCGATGACAAGACCAGACAGCTGAATAAACACACATTAATGGCATTTTCTGGTGAAGCCGGTGACACGGGTAGACATCCTATTCCTCCATACGGATGAAAAACACTTTGAACCCTTCATTTTACTGATCCCGACAACGACAGTGCAATTTGCAGAGTACATTCAAGCAAACGCCCAACTCTACTCCATGCGAAACGAAGCCGACCTCTCGCCGTCGGCCATGGCGAATTTCGTCCGTAGGGAGCTAGCCAGCAGTCTACGGTCACGAAAACCGTATACGGTGAATCTGCTGCTCGGAGGCGTGGACCCTATCACTGATAAGCCAAGTCTACACTGGCTGGATTACTTGGCGGCATTGGCACCTGTACCATATGCTGCCCACGGCTATGCACAGTATGTATAATATACTCTCTCACTTTTTTTTTTGGCGTTGGGATTGAGATGACTAACCAGCTGTCCTCATGCACACTCTTTAGGTACTACTGTCTCTCAATCTTGGATAAGCACCATCAGCCCGACATCGATCTCGAGCGGGGCCTCGAGCTCCTAAGATTATGTACCGATGAGCTGAAACGGCGATTACCGATTGACTTTAAAGGAGTGAGTTTGTTTTCCTTCTCAAACCCACGAAATAGACGGGAACGCCTTACAAAGGAACACGCGATGGATAGAATAGCTCACAAGATATATATGTATCAACAAAAACTCTGTGTGCTAACGTAACAATCTCCCCTAGGTCTTTGTCAAAGTCATCACTAAAGAAGGCATACGCGACATCGACTACGACGACAGCAAGCAAGTCCTCAGCGCATGACCGGACCTACCCAGCTAGCGGGGTGCTATATATCCCTTACTCAATCAACACGGCCACCAAGCAGGCGGGTAGCAGTAGTAGAGGCGATCGCAAGCTCCTCATCTCTCAGTAGAAAAAAAAAATTTCATTGTAGACCTACCCCAGCTCCTTTGCATCGAATAAAAAATCCCCAAATCTAATCGCCCGATTTATTAATTAAATAATAAAAAAAAAAAAAAACCCTTCCCGCCCTAAATTAATGAATTCACCTACGAGCTATAACTCCATTTTATCCACCTACCCCTTCCTCCTCGTCCTTGTTCCTTGCATGTAGCCCGCACCCCCTTCCCCCACAGGACAAACCAGGGCAGGGCAGGGCAGGGCAGGGCAGGGTGTTGTCCGGAGAGAGAGCTTCTCCGGCTGGGCGTAGACTTTTTTTTTTTTTTTTTTCCCACGCCCCACTTCCCACCGCCTCTCCTCCTACCCGAGTACATGCCTTTTTTTTTTTTTATTTGTATTTTTTACTTTTAATTTTTTTTTTTTTTTTTCGGTGTATTCATACCCCTCCCTTGGAAAAAAAAAAAAGGTTAAAACCAAACAATAAACAACAAACACTAAATAACTAAACAGCAAAAAACAACAAAATAACCAGAAACCAAAAAAAAAAGGCCTTGTACGTATACCGCCCTAAATTCCGATAGTCTACAGCTACAGCTACAGCTACCGCGTTATTCAAGACGTTTTTTTTTTTTTTTTTTTTTTTTTTTTTTCATTTCAAGAGAACCCGTCGATTAGATTATATATATTTATATAAATATATAGATAGACTGTTGGGGGAAGAGGTGAGAGGAGATGTTTGTGTTTGTGTGCACGTGAGAGAGAGAGAGAGAGAGAGAGAGAGAGAGCGGCTAAGAGAGCTTTAGAGAGTGTGAGGGAAATGACGAGATAAGACGGAGGAGGGTATTGATGACAATCGATATTAGAGGAAAAGAACGAAGGTAGAGCTTAGAGATGACAACTGCGGAGTTGCAAGTCTTTTTTTTTTTTTTTGCGATGGTTTGTGTTGTTTTTTTTTTACTAGGTTTGTGTGCATTACTCGACTGTAGCCACTTGGAGAGAAGGAAACGCCAGTATACCATGCCAAGTACCATCTATAGGCTAACAAAACCGCCCGAGGAAAGCAAGATTAGCAGAATGCCGGCGAAACTCGTCCTAGTAGAATTAAAAAAAATAATATATATATAGAAGCCTGGTGAGAGGGGGAATCACGCAACCGAGGCTTTTCCTAGGCGGCGGCAACTTCGACCTTCTTCCCTTTGACCGATCTTGACTCTATACCGAGTGCTCCGATCAGCGTCAGACAACCCATAGCGGTGACAACGTAAAACGTCTGGGCTATCGCGCGATTATACGCAAACACAACACCGGTAAGGTACTTCGGATCGACAACCTGCTTCAAACTCGTCGCTCCCGTCTGGAGGACGATGCTTGGATCCAGATTGGGGACTGCTTCTATGAGGCCCGAGACGAGACGGTTGGTGAGAACGTTTTGGCCAACAGAGATGAAGAGTGCAGCGCCGAGAGTCTGAGCGAAGATAATGGCGGAAGTGCCAATGGGCACATCTGCAATATCAAGTACTGTCTGAACTGCCATTAACGGCTGTTGCATGCCCATGCCGACACCGAAACCGAACAAGACCTGGTAGCCGATCCACTTGTCGTGGCCAGTGTCGATCGCGAAGGTGGAAAGGAGACCTCCGCCAATTGCCATGAGGATGGTACCGGCGATCATAAAGGGTTTGTAGTAGCCAATAGCAGTGACTGCGCCTCCCGCGAGGACAGACGCAATGACGAGACTGAGAATTAGCGGGAGGTTCATAATACCAGACTTTATGGCGGTTGCCCCCTTGATGGCCTGAAACCAGATGGGAATCTGCAGCAAAATGAACGTCAGTCGTTACCCAGCTGTTTCGTTTGTATAGTCGCGGCTTACGTAGAATACAGTCAAGAGGAACGCTGAGCCAGTGGCGAACGAGTACCAAGCTCCATATGCTACACTCCGTTGCTTTAAGATCCTAGGTGGTAGGGTGGCATCCTCTTGCTTCCAAAACTGGATGGCGACGAAGATAGATATCAGGATGACAAAGAGTACCAGTAAGACGATGATCTGAGCGCTCTTCCATGCATACTTGCTACCACCCCACTGGAGCGCGAGCAAGAGGCAGACAATTCCTGGCATAAATGCGAGAGTGCCCCATGTATCGAACTGCTTGAGACGCGCCTGGAAGCCTATGACCTCTTTGCCATTTTTGTTCTGATTCTTTGGGCCCTTCCAGAAGAATGAAATGGCGATCACGGTGAAGGCTCCGATGGCTAGTACCCTGTTAACCTTTCTCAACTGCTGAAAATAAGCCATGAGACTTACGGAGATTAATGTAGAAACACCAACGCCAAGAAAGGTGGTCGGTGAAAGCACCGCCCATGAGCGGGCCCGCAACAGAGGCAATGCCGTACACGGCACCAATGAAGCCCGTATAGATAGGGCGTTGGTGTAGGGGGACGGCATGGGCTACGATAATCAGTGCGCCGGAAAAGATTCCAGCACAGCCCAGCCCAGCAACAGCACGGCCGACAATGAGAGCATTGGAAGTAGGGGCGGCACCACAAACCAGCGAACCAAGCTCAAATATAAAGATGGCCACCAGAAACGTCCACTTTATTGAGAAAAAGGTATAGAATTTGCCGAACAACAGCTGGAAGGCACATGTGCATAGTAGATATGCACTACCATACCAGCCCACGTCATCCAAGGCCTTGAAGTGATCGGTGATTTTTGGGATTGCGGTAGCTAGAGGACGAATCCCATAGGTCAGTCAACGCTCGTGTTTCTTCTAAAGGAATGTGGCCCGCGGCCGAGTGCATGTATCGTGCACACGCACCAATGATTGTATTGTCCTGAGAAAAACGGATCGTCAGTAATCACTAATCTACGAGCAAGTGATGGTTGAACGAATGAAATGCAAAAGTGGTTGGCCCAAAGATGGTTAGTGGCTCGCTTTCGGTGCGCGGCAGCCAAAAATCACCGAGAAAAAAAAGGGTTGATCTGCTGCTTGGCAGGGACTTGGAAACAATGGGAAAACACAGTCATAATAATACCGCGTCTAGTAGGGAGAATCTAGGAGGAAAACTGCAGGCCCACTTACCAATGCGACCAGAAACACTGATAGACACAAGGCTATACTGACGATAGCGAGCTTGATGCCTTTGGGATACTCCTCCTCCTCCTCCCCCCTAGACGAGTGGGAGCTTGCTGCGTTGCGATCCGCCTCCGACTTCACGGGCTGGTCGTAAACGGCATCAGAAGATGGTGCCGCGGTGGCAATGGGGGTATCGATATCGGCCCTCTCCTTCTCCAGGGCTGCGTCACTTGGTGCAACAGTCGACGAGACAGACGTAGCCATTGTTGCGGGGCTCTTCGGCCGGTCTAGGGCACCGCGGGTCGACATTCGTCGTCGTTGTGGTGTTGGAGCAGGAGCAGGGCAGGGGCAGGGGCGTGAGGCGTGAGGGAGAGGCAGGTATGGAAGAAACTAGACACGGTGGTGCACCGTCCGGTCTACAGTATATGAACGCCGGATGTGGATGGCCTGGCTGGCCGACGCGCGCAGCAGAGGGCGAAAGCAAAGAGTCTTATAAAACCCGAAGCCCCAAAGCCCCAAAGCCCCAAAGCTCCCAGCCGCGTTCGGCTGCCCACGGACCGGGGTGGAGAGATGGCTTGTGCTGGCCGTCTCCCTATTATCTCCCCGGTACGTAAGTATACGACGGAGATCGATACGAAGCGCGGCGCACGCCCAGAAATTACGGAGTACAGTACAGGACATGAGCGGAAGTTTCGGCCGCATCGCCGCCTGCACAAAGAAGGCGTCGGCGGTACAGCGGTACATAGCAGAGCCGAGTAGGATAATGAAAACCATCCCCACTGACACAGGCTGTTTTCCCGTTCTGCGTAGTAGTGTTTTGTCTGGGCAAGTAATGTGAACGCCACCACTGCTTACCCCCTTGGCGACCATAGTGCAATATTTACGCCGTGCCTCATTTAGCTGCACACCGCCATGCGAGTTTGTGCAGCGAGGATTGCAGCGCGTTGATTTGCACAGTCCGCCGTAACCGGAAAGGGGACTACCCAAAGGAGTCAGGGCTGGACGCGGAAATTTTCACAGTGGGGGAAACTTTTCCCGCTCCCGCCGCGTGGGAGATGGCGTTGTCGGCACCTGGAGATGCCGTTCCTGTGTCCCGCTGGGCTGATTTGCTCCACACGATGGCAGGCGCGGGGCAGTTTTAGGATAGCGCTGCCCGCTCGGATGGGGGCTGGTCTTGGCATTTCTCATGGCGTGCACAAGATAAGATCGGATAGCGGGCTATCCGAGAGCCCGGGCGCGATGGTTCGTTTCGTTTGCCTGCGACGGACATAATTTGCAGTCTTCCCCGTCCCATGCCCCCCTCCTTCAGGCTCCCCTTCACTGCTACGTAATCGAGAGAGAGAGAGAGAGAGAGGGAGAGAGAAGAGAGGGATTGGGTGTGTGTGCTACATGCCAACAACCTGCGGAGGATTTGATTGTTGCGCTGATGCTGGTCCACGTCATCTGTTTGCGCCTGGAGTCATTGATTGAGTCACCGACCGACCGCCGCTTGAGATGTGACTCGCCCAGTCCCCGGATATTTTTCGTGTGCTTTTTTTTTTTTTTTAATTGTTTGGTTAATGTGATGTCACCTCCACACCGTCTGGTGGGACGCGAGTCACGGGTCGACATCAGCTTTTTCCCATCGTGCGGCTGACCTGGTGGCAAAAGCCCTGTCACTACAAGGAGCCAGTTCAGCCCTACAGCATCACCCACACATTCATGTTACAGAAGGTTCACTGGAGAAATAAAATATATACATGATTAGATAGCAGATAGCCTCCCCTCGATTCCTTCTAAGAATAGCTCCTCCAATATCAGGGATCTTGTGCAATATGGCCCAAAGGCTGACCGTACAAGTAATTCGTGCGTGCAGCTAATATCTGAACATGACGATTCCCGCCCTCTCTGGATCAATCCTACTCAGGATTTTCGGATCTACAAACTTTGTGTTTATAGCCCCGTTGATTACCATGCTAACTGATCTTGCCATCACCTGCTCATACTTTGGTCTGACGTGCTCATAAACCTGCCCTAAATCGATGAGCGTGTCTAGAAATTCGCAGATCTGCTCATGCTGGATCTCGGGGTTGTAGCCAGGCGAGCGCATGTTCAACAGCGTCCAAGGGCTCCAAGCGCAGATGGGCGCCATGTTGTTGACCGGAATAACGAGGGCGGGGCAGCCATCTAGGAGGTGGAACATCAGAAGAGCCGCGCCGGGTCGGCGGGATGTCGACCACATCTTTGCACGGTATGGGGTAATGCTGGTAAAGAGAATAATTGCGCGGTTGCAACCTATGTTCCTGGACGGGTCGGCCTCGCACATGGCAAGTACCGCCGGCGATTCTTGCAGAAACTTGTGTGCGAGTGCGTAGTCCCCTTGGTTTTTTGGAGGAATGTCAGCGCCGGAGTATCAGGGTGGGTTCAACGCTCAACGTGCATGGCATGTGAGGAAAAGATGAAGTGAAGTCAGGACTCACCTCCCAGAAAAGGTCCAAAAAATTGTGCAATTGCAAAGTCATGAGCTCGGGGGATGACTGGTGTCCGCGCGCTGGCAAACAAATAGGGACAAAACCAGCCTTTATCACACGCAGCTGTGTTTGAGGTTGGATACACGCCAGCGAGTCTTATGTCTGCGTCCACCCCCATAATCTTATGCTTGACTGTCACTTGTAGAGTCTTCACATTTGACGTCCTTATGATCTTTTCCTCTTCCGGTAAGATATGCTCAAGCACCCCTTTATCAATTGCTTGTTCTACGATCTGGAAAACGCCATATTTGACGATTGTATTGTCGACAATAAATCCGGCGCCTGAACTGACGACCTCGGAGATAAAGCTATCTGCACCAAATATGTCGCCGACGGCCTGGTCGGTGCCTTCAACCAAAGGAACGCCAGTAAGGGCAAAGGTTGTAAAGAGGGCTGCATCACGGTAGCGAACATTTGGAAGCGTAACTGGATTGTTATCGCCCCACGGTGACAGTGCCGCCGGCATCTTCATGGTATTGGTTGCGCTGGTCACACCGGCGCGAGCTATACGTCCAATTAATGTGTCACTGAAGAACCGCTTTGCTTTCCCAGACTTCTTCTCGTCTTTGAGCTCGGCCGGGCCCAAAACTGGGGTATGAGCTGGGGTGTATTGGCCCAGTTGGTTTATCGCCCCCATTTTCTCAGGTGGGATTGCAAACTGCTGCCCGGGTGTTAGGGGGTTTTGCGGCACAGGTTGCTGAATGTGTTGATTCTCAACGGGGAAGCCATTCTGGGGCAATTGTCCTGGATTGTTGAACGCCTGGATCGACGGGTACTGGGATAAGGGTTGCTGGGTGGGTTGACTCTCGTTGGGGTAGCCGTTCTGGGCCACCTGTCCTGGGTTAGTGTACGACAATACTGGCGGTGACTGTTCGTAGACTGGCGTTGGCTGGCCATGTGCGAACGGTTGATTGAATCCCGGTGGGATTGAGCCGTTCCCAGGCGGGGGCACTTGGTATTGTTGAAAAGCAGACATTCCTTGGTTAGTCCTCGTGTGCAAATGATGGGAAGAAGGTGCGTAGCGGGCCCATATGGATAGGCGAAACTGCCGATGGCGAGAGATAGTGGAGCGAGCGTGATAAGGGCCTCCTCAAGGCGCTAAAATATGTGATGGCGATGAGAATTGGACAAACGAGTGTGGTGATCGCAGTGCGCGGTGCAGTTGGAGTGAACGTCCCTGAAGGCCCCTGAAGGCCCGGAACGCCCCCATTCCCACAAGCATCTCGACGAGGCTGAGAGGACTATTTTAGCTCAGGCACCACAGACGGGTGGTCGCGTGCGGCTGCAGGGCCTGATTGTTCTCTGAATGGGTACAGTGCATCACGGGACGCGGAGCGAGCTAGTTTAGGGGCCTAGTTTAGGGGCCTTTCTAAGTTACTGATGTCTTGCGCTTACATAGCAGGAGTGCTACACCTACACTAGCTTGAGTACGCGCTGTGTCGTGTCGTTTAGAGTGGTTGGGGGTTGGAGTGGAGGTGGCTGAGAACTCCTGTCTCCAAGCGCCCGGCAGACCCAATCAAGCAGCAAGCGGGGAACTGGGCAGCAGTGGCGCTGAGGCCAGTATTCGGATTGTACGTAGCAGCACGTATGCTGAGACTCTCCGGCGGCTCCTTCGCCATCCAAAGCCGATCTCTATATCGCGCCGCTCACCCTTCCCTCCCCTCACCCCCGATTTTGCTTGCCCTACTCCCAGGCTCGAAACCCGCCCACTACGGAGTCGTGTCCAGAAATTGCATCTCAGCTCCCAGGCCGTCCATCCTCGTTGTTGGGCCTGCATCTCCGCAGCCTCATCTAGCAAGGAACTCCCCCGCCTCCCCGCTTTGCGATCCAAAGCCGTAATTCCTAAAAATATCCTCTCTTGCATTGGCCGGACCGTCGCGTATCGTGTTTGTCGGACTTCTTGACACTTATCGCGATGGCGAGCAGCCGGGCACCGCCAGGCAAGGGCAACGACGAGCTCTTCCTGAACAAGCCCAGCAGTGATCCGTCAACACCCACCGTTGGGCCGCTGAGAATCAACAAGCGCGACACCGCATCGCCTGAACCGCGCACTGGGTCCGCCCTGGGTCAATATAATGGAGTTGCACCGCAGAGGAAACAGACCTTCCCTCTCCCACCTGGTGCCTCTAGCTCACCGAACCCGTTGCCGTACCCTGACGACCGCCCCCGCCCCCAGAAGCAGCAGTCGTCGGGCGACCGTCCAAACCAACTACCATATCCAAATCGCGATAAGGCGCCGACGCCTGAGCGGAAAAAACAAAGCTCGCCGGCAAACAGCTCTTCTCCGCCAGCCAAAGCACCAAGTCCTCCCCAAAACGCTCAAGGTCGCGATGCTCAGAAGCCTTCAGGGTTGGCAGAAAGGCGAGGAAACGCCCCAAGGCCCCTTCCTGCCTCCCCCGAGTCGGATTCCCCTGACCGGGACGGCTTGTTCGCAAAGGCACCGCAGAGGCCGCCTCAGGAGGGACAGCCGCCGCCGGGTCAGCGCAGGCGCCCTTCACAGACAGAGATCAACCCATATCCCGAGTACCACCAGCAATACTGGCCTTCGCCTGTCATTGGGAGTAGTGGCTCCCCCGATAAAAGTACTCCCGCCGCCAGCGGCGGTCTCGCTGCCCCTACACCGCTGAAAACTGTTAACCGCTTGAGTTCGACCGCATCCACTTCTACGACTCGGGCTCAACGGGGGTCTCCCCCTCCGCCCGAGACTCCTGCAACAGCGGTGGGGGATACACCTCCGGGTGGAGGTATTGAAGCCCGCTTTGCAGCCGCTGGAATCGCCGGTACCTCCACACTCAACAGCCTCCAGGCCCAAGGAGCTGCCGCGTCACAACGGGCAAATCAATACCAACCCCCAGTTCCACAGGGACACGCTGCTGCGGCATACCAACAGCAGCAAGACCCGCCACGGAGGCCTTGGACTCCAACAGAGCCCCCAGGCAGCCAACCGTATGGCCCTCCCACCGTCTACCAAGGCCCGGGAGAGCTACCCCCTCCTGCACAAGCCTATCCGGTTCCACAGGGAGCGAAACCAAGCCAGACTGAACCGCCGCCGCCACCGCGGTCGACTTCTCAACAAGCGTTGGAGCAAGACTTCCAGAGGATGCAGATGACGTCGTCGCCACCACCAGCATACTCCAGTGTAACTCCAATCGGTGGAGCATCACAGCAAGGATACCCACCTGAGAAGAGTTCACCACCTGTTGCCGTAGCTACAGGAACGACGGGTGCGGGGCTTAGTGCAGCCGCACCTGCAGTGGTTGCTTCTTTAGCTGATCCACAGCATCAAACTCACCCAGCTTTCGCGAACGATCCAAGGCTGTCAACGTCATCTCCACAGCAGAGACAGGACCATCACCCCCCGCCTCAGCAGTTTGTTCCTTCAACTTACGATGCCCCACATGGCCCTGCCGCTCCAGCCTCACCACCACCGCTCCCAGAGGGGTGGATCGCTCATTTGGACCAGAACTCAGGGCAGTATTACTACATTCACCTGCCTACCCAATCCACGCAGTGGGAGTTCCCCAAAGGCCCAACGCCCCTAAACTTAAGTGAGCCCCTCTCGCCCACCCTCAGTACTTATGGAGCGCACCCCCTCGCCTCGCCAGGCTTAAGCCAATTTGGGAAGACGCCACTTGGGTCGCCTGGGTTTGCTCCGATGACGCCAGGGTACTCTGAGAGTATAATGGGCATGAGTACTGGGACAACGGCTGTCGCGGGCTTTACTGGGCCACCACCGAGCAGCGGGTTGGATATGTACAAAGTCGCCCCTACAAACGGCGTGTACTTTGGGCCGTATCTGAGGTATACCAATATGGATTTGGAAAGAGGCCTTTGGTTGGGTTCAATCATGTTGGTAACGGATGCGCCGCAACCGCCAACAATCCATATACACCAGAGCATTGATCTTTCTCCCAATCGTAAGTTGGATATTTGTATATTTAACCGAAGGAAGAGCTAAAGAAATCTACGCAGCACGGCAACTCAAGGCCAACCCCGTTTACACCCATCAAAGATGGGTGTTCTATCGCTACGATATCGACCTTCAAATGGAGGATTCTGGCGGTGCAAAATGGACCTACGCAATCACTTCTCACTTGGGTTGCACTCGTTATGAATTCCTCGTTGCCGGTCGCTATGAGACGGGCTGGCGGTTCATTGCGCACTCGGGAAATGACTTTTCTTTGCATGTCAACGCCAATGAGCGCGGCCGTTTAGGGGGAGTTGGCTTCATGTGGAAAGATGTCATGCAGAAACATATTGATTGTGGGGGTTTCCATGCGCAACTTGGGCTTGGTGATCAGATATTTGCGGACAGGCTGTGGAAAGAAATTCCCTTACTTAAAGAATGGCTTAGCATGAGTGGGAAAACGAACAGGAAGAATGCACAGTGGACCGCAAAACACGAGGAGGATATCTCGCACGCCTACTTCCACTACTACTCGAGCCATTTTGATCAGCCGCACTTGAGGGAGGGGTTTGCTCAGATCCCTCATATCCTGCAAATTGACGATCACGATATGTAAGTTATCTCGGAGGGGAATTATCCTAACATCGTAACTGATTTAAATGGTTGCAGTTTTGACGGCTTTGGGTCTTATCCGGAATATATGCAGTTCTCGAACATGTTTAAGAATATTGGAAGAATTGGCATAGAGATGTATCTTCTTTTCCAACACCACACGACGTTGGAGATCCTTCGCAACGTAAGTAGCGATCAAGACTTGTTTACCGTTACAGGCACCGGCTGGCATTTTGTCAAATATCTTGGACCGGCTGTTGTCGTTGTCGGCCCGGACTGCAGGTCCGAGCGAAATCCTCATCAGGTTATGGCGGGCCCCACCTATCAGGGATTGTTCCCGAAGGTCGCGATGCTCCCAACGAGTGTGCAGCATTGTATCTGGATGATTACGGTTCCGATCGTCTACCCCCGCATGGAGGCTGCTGAATCACTTGCAAACACCGTAGCAACGGGAAAGAAAGCCGTGACCGGCGCCTATAACGTTCTGGGAAAGGTCACAAGCTCTGTTGCGGGTGTCGTCGGAGCCAAGACTGTGGTCGGGGAGGGGTTCAATTCCGTGAAGAAGGCGGTAGGGAAATCTGGGTTAATGGGTGGCATTTTGAGCCCGTTTGGGGAGATTGACATGCTAGATGAGTTGAGGGATCAGTGGACGCACGAATCCAAAGTCAGTTATACTAAGCTGTATTACTGTAGACTCTTATACTGACTCTAATCGCAGGACCTCGAGCGCACATACCTTATTAGGACGCTACAAGGCATAGCGCATCAGAAGAGCCTTCGTATGACTTTCCTTAGCGGAGGTAAGGCCCCTGAGCTACCCCCAGCTGACCTGCAGGTCTAATTCCTTTACTCCCGAAAACAGACGTAAATTGCTGCGGCGCTGGCCTCGTGCATGACCCATCCCACCCCTCTGACCACAAAACCATGTACCAGATCATCTCCAGCGCGATCGTCAACGTGCCCCCACCGACCTACGTCCTCAAGATGCTTCACAACAACAAGGTCCTCTATATTCCGCAGAACGGTCAGCGCTCTAATAACACCGTCTCTGACACGAAGGAGGACATGATGGAGATTTTCTTAACCGACGTCAATGGTACAGCCCGCGAAATGAAGAAACTTATGGGCCGCCGTAATTACGCAGCGTTCGTCGTATTTGATCCCGACCTAGCCTCCCAGCCATACCAGCAACCACAGCAGCCGCAACCGGAGCATACGGCGAAGTTGAGCTTGGCTGTTGACTTTATGGTCCAGGGGGATGGTATCTATTCCCCGCCAATGAAGTATGGCCCAGTCGTTGTCCCGAGGCTGGACTATGGTGCATAAAGATTGGGATGGCATTGCTTCAGGCAGGCGGTCCCCTAATTGCTCATAGACTACAGCGAGTGCTTCCTATTTTGTCTAGTCATATTCACACTGTTGTTTATTCTGTGTTTACTCTACATTGTTAGCATCGCACTTCAGTTAAGCGATTCAAAGCGAAGCTCCACATCGCGGTTGTACCAGAATTACACAAGATCGTTCCCGTTACATTTTCTCCTAGACATGCCGCCCCTGATAACAAAGTGAACAGATGCACAAGTGACTAGCTCATTTCCCTCCGTCAACGCTAGTAATAGCTTCCTGCTAGGTATGGAAGGGGCTGGATAGCAAGAAGAGAAGACGATGTACTCCGCCTCAGCTTTCGCAACTTATATATGATTCCTTCTAGCGAGCAGTAGTCCTGCGAACCGAAATGCCGCGGCACCAATTCTTCGAGGACCGAGGTCACAGTATCTAACGCCCGAAGAGCATCTTTCGGTTGGATCCCGCTGCGGTCCCAGTACAGGTAGAAACGGTGAAGTAGCTTGTATTCGTGCCAAATATGATTCCGCAGTGGGGAGTAGCGCTGGATGGTAATAAAAGTTAGCGACTTGAGAAATGAGAACGAGACGGAAAAGGGCAGTAGGTATGTATGTACGTGTACATACAAATCCAGGACACTCCTTATTAAAGATCCTACAGAACTGGCAGCCGTATTTATCCCGGGTAAGACTTCCGCCTCCATCTCCGCAGCTATAATAATAGGAGCGGTCCTCGAAGCTGTGTAAAGGCGGGTACAGAGGCATGGCCATTGACTCGAGGTGGGGTTGTTGTTGAAGCGTGTAGAGTCTAGAAATTCGGGAAACGCCTCAATTCGGTGGTGCGTACTTGATCTGGTAGAATTGTTTGTGTGTCTGGCGATAGAAGTTGTCTGCTCCTAAAAGGAAGACAGCCCGTCCTTATTAAAGCACCGTCGGGCGCCGTGAATTGTCTTTTTATTTGCCACCTCGCTCCACCTTGCACTACACGTATCAGCACCGCCCTCCTCAAGGGAAGAAAAGCAAACGCGCTCCGGCAATAACATTGGAAGCAATCCAAAGACTGAGAGCCGCGATTCTCGATAGTTAGTCTATCGGTGGAACGGTCTAGCTTGCATCGCTGCTGAGGGTATAGCAAACTTGGGGGATAGCAAGCGTGACGTCGTTTGTACGTGCACGTATCTGCGAGAATATCATATATGCAGAGGACACCAAGATTTCGAGTGCGTTGTCCGTCGAAATTCTTGATCCTCTGCAGGATGTTTTGCTGGCTATAGTCGGTGCTTCCGTTGATGGTCACCAAGATGATAGATCGGGGGTTTCTCATATATTCGTCCGCAGTTTGCCCAATCGTGGATAGGCGCCACTATGTGACTGTTCTGTGTTCTCAACGGACCCCTGAAAACCTTGAGATATGTAGGTCAAGTTGAGCGAGGGGTAAACTTGCGGAATAGTTAGCTACGAGGAGCAATCAACTGGAGGATATGAGCTGGCAGCGCCATCGAGAGCATCGATGGAGCAATAGACGTGATATCTGCTCCTTCCTCCTGCGGTAGGCCCGAGAAATATCACGTCAGCATTCTAAGCATCCATAGGCTTGTCCGTCGGGAGTTCCGATAATACCTAGCATTCCTGGATACGCACTGGCTGGTACTTGGTCTAAGGAAGGCTGGTTAGCGGGTGTATGTATGTTTGTGTTCCCATTACATAAGGAGGCTTGACACTGCAGCTTCCCGTCCAGCAATCTTGGGATGCTCCAGTCAAACGACCGTCTGTCGTGGATGTGCCAAAGCTGGAGCTGCCACCTAGAGGGGGAAAGGGAGGGTTCCTCGTGTTTGCCGACAAGGCGGTTTCGACTCCAGTTCTAGGGCGACGGATGAAAGGCGAAGCACGGCCTTGTGTGTAAGGGTTTGCGGATGCCAGCAGAGCAGTAGTGCATGGCCACGTTATTATACATACATGCATACAGAACACTGTATCATGAGCGCCTCCACGTACCTTTAAGGGGGCTTTCCCACCTTCGCAGCATCGTAAAGCTTCCCAGGGTCGATAGAGTAATTATGCCGTCCCACCACCTCAGGATGCCTATTTCCACGCCCCTTCACCAGCCCCTGCCACTTGGCCATTTCCCGTAGATACCAGCCCGAGCGGTCATAGATAAGCAGCTCCCAAACAACCTGTTATTGCGTATTTCGCCCTCCGCAAGCACTATGTGTAAACGTCTCCCACGTCGATTTTCCATTGTTGTTGTTTTGCCGTTTCGGGCCTAGGTGCCAAGACCACTCAACGCGTTTCGCGCTCGACCGACGCGCCCGCCACTTCCCTTTTCGCGATTCTCCAGGTCCAAGTCCCACTCCACTCTCTAGTCCTCCTCCTCCATCTAACCATCCAGCCAACCATCCCACCGCCCAACCATCACTCCTTCCCCCATTCTGTCATAGCAGGAGTCCCCAACCATGGTGTCTTCTGTACTGGGCAAGCGGGCGAGGAGCTCTGACACGTCTGGTAATTACCCAAATACACCGAAGAGTCCTTCCGGATTTGACACTGACTTTCTTGTACAGCTTCAGTTTCGGGATCTCCGCCGCGCGCCAGACGTCGTACGCGGGCCTCGGTCTACGCTGATGAGAATGACAATCCATTTATTGCACGAGCTGGAGAGAAGGCACTTCAGGATGACAATTCTATGCAAGTGGACGATACCGACGATGAATTCCTGTTCAAACCTCCACGCAAAGCGACCAGGGAGGCCAAACATACAATCGCTGTTGCGAGGATCCCCCTCTCTCCAACAAGGATCAATACAAATTTCAAGGTCACCGAGCCGGCCTTTGGTAAGCCGTTAGCCGATACAGAATGCTGAAAATGGTGGGTGCTAACCCGACATACAGACGAGAACACAAAGTTAAGTTCAATCGCAATTCCGCAAACACCTCGGCATCGAGACGCCTTATCCAAAAAGCCACCCGTCACGCCCCGGCATCGCGTCACAGTTGCTAGCAATCTTTTCACTCCACGGACTCCGCGGACGCCTACCACCCCGAGAACGACAGCACCCACAATCTATGCTGCAGCGCGTAAGCTCTTTGTACGTAGCGCGAATCCAGGACGACTAGTGGGACGCAGCGAGGAAAGAAGTCAGCTCAGCGACTTTATCCAAGATAGGGTCGAATCAAACTCAGGGGGCTGCATATACGTGAGCGGTCCGCCTGGTACAGGGAAGAGTGCACTGGTGACTGAAACTGTTGGCTACTACGCTAGTCAGGGCTCTGTGAAGACTGCACATATCAACTGCATGAGCGTGAAGAGCTCCGGGGATATCTTTAACAAAGTATTGGCGGATCTCTGTGTGGGCAGCGATGGTTTGGGAGGAGATGAGTCGGAGATATTGCGACGATTGTTTATGCCTAGGAAAAAATCCGCTGGAGAAGCTTATATTGTCACCTTGGACGAGATCGATCATCTCCTAACACTGGATCTCGAGATTCTATACACAATCTTCGAATGGTCGCTACAACGTTCCTCTCGGCTTATACTTATCGGCATTGCAAACGCGCTGGATCTTACGGACCGCTTCCTACCTCGTCTCAAGGCACGCAAGATGAAGCCACAGCTATTGCCCTTCCTTCCTTATACGGCTTCTCAGATCGCATCTATTATTACTGCTCGGCTACAGTCCCTTTTACCCGAACAAGATGAAGAATGTAACACGACCAAAGACTACGTACCCTTTCTTCATCCAGCAGCGATCAACCTCTGCTCGAAGAAAGTCGCTAGTCAAACTGGCGATCTCCGCAAAGCCTTTGACATCTGCCGCCGCGCAATCGACCTAATCGAGTCTGAAACAAAGCAGAAGCACCAGGGAGGGCTCAATGACCATACTCTCATACTCAGTCCATCGAAAACACCGCTGGTAGAGAACATGAATCTCTCGTCCTCACCATCTTTAATATCGCCTCGTAAGCCTTGCTCCCCAGCAAAACGTACTCCCCTCCCAACATCACTAGCAAACCTGACCCCAGAAACGGCTCCTCGGGCATCAATTGGCCATATCGCTCGTATCTCATCCGTAACGTTCGGAAACGGTTCAGAACAACGTCTAAGGTCACTCAATCTACAGCAAAAGGCCGCCCTCTGCGCACTGATAGCACACGAAAAGAGGTTGCGCACTTTGGCATCGACTTTGCCATCTACTCCTTCCAAGTCTGGCAGGAACAAGAATGTCCATGCACCTTCGATTAGGACACTCTATGGAACATATGCGTCCTTGTGCAAGAGAGACAAAGTGTTGCACCCACTGACAAGTACCGAGTTTAGAGATGTGATAGGCAGTCTTGAGTCGCTTTCATTAGTGGCCCTCCTCGATGGCAGCAACGGAGGGAGTCTGGGGATATTGAGCACTCCGAGCAAGCGGGGGAGAGCGGGGGTTTTTGGGGGAGGTGGAGACGAGAGGAGAGTGGGGAGCTGCGTTGGGGAGGAGGACGTTGAAGCAGCAGTAGAGGGTGTCGGGAGCCATATTCTGAAGGCAATATTGAGAAACGAGGGTCTGGAATAGATTGAGAAGTACGGGGGGCCTGTTACATAGCGTTTTTTGAGTAGTTTACCGCCCCAGTACTCTGGGAGGCACGCGTAGAGCGGAGCGGATCGGAGTTCTGGGTGGTTGAAATACAGGATACAAAGAGAGGTTGAGAGTGCGGCAAAACGCGTGATTGACGTTGGGCAGATTGGCTGACAGGCGTTGCGGTGGTGGGTGACTCGACGACCAGACCTCGCTCAGGCTCCAATCACGGGCAACCGCTTTTTGGCCCCCAGGCACCTGCAGCTCTCCGTTCTCCGTCCTGCTTCTGAACTTCTCCACCACTGCCCAATTGCTTTCCTCCCGACACTTCACTGCTGTGAGCGGGACCAACATGGCTTCGTAGATATTCTCTGGCTGCCCTCCTGCGTCCTTCCCGTGCTCTGCTCCTCTTCTGTTTCTCTTCTATCGCGGCACTCGTTCAGGCCCCAAGGTTCCCTTTAAAACAAACTGGACGCTGCTCCTTCGCTGCTCCCAGCTCGTCAGCTCCGTGGTAAAATGTCTCCACGCAAAGAAAAGAGCCAATTGAAACGCGGCCATGTATGTGTTCGAGCCGCCCGGGGCTCGGGTGTTTATCTCGTTTTCCAGCATGCTAACTGCGGTTGAATCAAGCCCTCTCCCGGAGGCCTTGACCAGGATTCCAAGAAAGCACGTCATAACGGCGCAGCCGCAGTCGGTGCTTCGTCCCCGGTGGCTCAGCAGCCACCTGCTGTAGCGCACAACGACTCCATGTCGACCGAGTTCGTTAACGAAGGTACTGTGTCTCCCCCAGACGGTGGGCAAGGCCCAGTCAACCCTGCCGTGCATACCACGTCCCCCCATCGTCCTGACAACGCCGTGTCCCCCCCACCCGACACGCAACAGCTCTCCCAGTTTGTTATCCCGCCTCAGGGCATATCCCATGAAGTCGAGGACGAAGTAGCTGAAGGCGTATGGGGCTACCTGATTCCCATCGGGTCGAGCCAATACCAAGATGCTGTGGTTCTGAAAAAGAGGGCCGTTTGTCCTATAGCTTTGCCCAACGCGACTTCCAGACAAACCCGGAGCGCCACCAGGAGCCAAATGACGGCCCCAGAAATCAGAAGACAGAACGAGTCCGGTAAGCAGAAGGGCAGTCCCTCAGGCGGATACATTATTGGAAGGCACCCGGAGTGCGGTAAGTCTCTTGGCAGATCTTTGCGGTTGCAAGACAGAAGGCTAACTCTCTTGCGGTTCAGATATCATAGTTCAGAGTGACGCAACCATCTCAAACCGACACGCTCTTCTGTTCATGGAACAGTCTGATGGCAGTACTGTCGCTCTTGTTGAGGATCTTTCTAGCAATGGTACTTTTGTGAATGACGCAATAGTGGGCAGAAATAAGCGCCGAGACCTCCAGGAGGGTGACGAAATCTCTATTGTCAACCTTGTGCGCTTCATTTTCCGTTACCCGCGCAATCGCAAAACCAGCGCCTTTCACCAGCAATATACTCTTGGAGACCAACTTGGCAAAGGCCATTTTGCAACCGTGTATCTATGCGCTGAGAAGAGTACCGGACAACATTACGCTGTAAAGGTGTTCACCCAACGAAAGGGTGTTGATGAGAGATCCAAAAATGAGGGACTGCAACAGGAAATCGCTGTGCTGATGAGTGTCAGCCATGAAAACCTTCTCTGCCTCAAAGACACTATTGCAGAAGAAGATAGAGTATATCTTGTTTTGGAGCTCGCTCCCGAAGGAGAATTGTTCAACTGGATCATTCTGAATACCAAGATGACGGAAGATCAGGCGCGGCATGTTTTCATTCAGCTATTTAATGGAGTAAAGTACCTGGTGAGTTTTTTAACTTATGTTTATTTTCACTCATAGCTTGAATCTGAGCTTCTTTTCGCTAATGTGTTGTGTTAGCATGATCGTGATATTGTTCATCGAGATATTAAGCCTGAAAACATTCTTTTGGTAGACGGGAACCTTACTGTCAAGATCGCCGATTTTGGCTTAGCCAAGATCATTGGTGAAGATTCATTTACTACTACTCTGTAAGTTGGAATCTAATATCGTTTGATAGTTGCTAATTAATTTACAGTTGCGGAACCCCAAGCTGTAAGTTAGGCTTAACATTAACCAACTTGACACGAGCTATTTGCTAATTATCTTAGATGTTGCTCCGGAAATTTTGAAGAGATCCGGCCACCGCAAATACTCTCGAGCTGTCGATATTTGGTCTCTTGGAGTTGTCCTCTACATCTGCCTCTGCGGTTTTCCACCATTTTCGGATGAACTCATGAACGAAGAATTCCCATATAGTCTTATGGATCAAATTCAAATGGGGATTTTTGATTTCCCGAGTCCGTATTGGGATAGCGTCGGTGATCCTGTATTGGACCTTATTGACAAGATGCTAAATATCAACATGGATGAGCGTTTCACTATCGAGGAATGCCTCCAGCATCCTTGGGTCACTCAAAACAACGATAGCAGCTCCCGACATCCCGACGTCAATCCTAATGATAGCATCGATGGCCTTACTCCAGCTATGAGTAATCTGGATTTCTCAAAGCGAAAGGTTATACGAACTCGCACTTTAATAAGCGATTTCAACAAAGTTACAGTTAGCAAAGAGATCGACGGAGCTACTGATAAGCCAGCTGTGAAGATCTTTCAGAAAAATACAGAAAACAAGTTAAACAAGAGTCCGGTAAAGATGGAGCTCGCAAAACAATGTGTGAAGGAGCACGCTCCTGCAGCTTTGAGAGCTCCAGAGGAATTTATACGGATGGGAGGAAAAGGTGACGAAGTCTTGTTTGATGGTGAAGATAGCAAGCATGAGTCTAGTGAAATGGTTGGACTGATGGTTGGAGATGTGAATTGATGGTATTGATTCTACTATAGCGCGCACTTTAGATGGCGCTAGGTTTTACCGACTACCTTCGTTCCCATCAACTTTGTTTATACTCGACGCATAGAGGTGGTGGCGTCGAAACTTGTCATGACAATCGACGGCATACCGCTTCACGACATCAACGAATTCCTTTTTTTTTTTTTTCATAAGAGTGGATGGTGATAGGCTTTTCAGATGGCAGGACATCATCAGACAAGAAAAGGGAAATAGAACGTTGGAAGAACAAAAAGGCTTTGGCAAGTGTTTGGTACACTGGTAATAAACTACTCTGTTACTTGTACTGTATCCACGAATCCCGATCAAAATAAGGTCTCGGAAGCAATATCATGCAAATGGACATGCACGGGTTCGTTAGATTAGTTTTGGTGGGGATTGTGAATAGCCTCCAACCAGTCCACTCGTAGCACATTTGCCATACAGCTATACCATACATCCACTTGAATGGCAGCTCCCAACTCACTTTTACCCTGAGGGGGGCACTGCACGCTAGAATATATAGACATATAAATATAGAGAGAGAAAGTCCTCGCGTAAACCATTTTTTCCTGAAGCGCAACGGGGAATTCGTCGTTGTTCGGACATGTATGTTAAATCCCCTCGCCAAAGGCGACCTTTGATTGACCATTACCCCTGACGCGGCAACCTAACTGACTGCGGAAAATAAAACGTCCACATCCGGGTTCGTTCCTCCTCCAGATAGTACACTCACCGTGACCACCATCACTACCGCCACCACTACTACCGCTACTGCTGCTGCTGCTACCGTCGCCTGGTCGTAGAAGACTGGCCCTACTATTATGGGGGTTCTTGGTGATGTTGCTGGGCCGATTGCGCGTCTGGTTGCGGACAGGTCGGCCGGTGTCGTTGTCGCTGGTGCCGTGGCTGCGTTTGCGGTGCTCGCTGTCGTGGTGAATGTGCTCAGGCAGCTGCTGTTCAAGAACCCCCACGAACCGCCCGTGGTGTTTCACTGGGTGCCTTTTGTTGGGAGTACGATTCCATACGGCATTGACCCGTACAAGTTCTTTTTCAGTTGTCGGGAGAAGGTGAGTGCCAGCATGTTTGCTGCTCCTCGAAGCCATGGCGTCGAGTCCCAACGGGCAAAAACGCCGTTTTTTTATTTTCACCTTTTTAGAAAATCTTTACTGACGGTTGTGGGGTGCGGATAGTACGGCGACGTCTTTACCTTCATTCTGCTGGGGAAGAAAACAACGGTGTGTTTGGGGACAAAGGGGAATGACTTTATTCTCAATGGGAAGTTGAGGGATGTCAACGCCGAGGAGATTTATAGCTGTCTTACGACCCCTGTGTTTGGGACTGACGTCGTGTATGACTGTCCTAATGCCAAGTTGATGGAGCAGAAGAAGGTGAGGAATTGCCATTGTCCCGTACCGACTCGCCTTGTCTGCCGTACGATTACGTCTGTTAACTCTCAATATGTGCACCCAGTTTGTCAAATTCGGTCTCACTGCCGAAGCCCTCCGCTCATACGTGCCCCTAATTGCCGACGAGGTCAGCAACTATCTCAAGCGATCGCCAGACTTCAAAGGCCCCTCCGGGACCGTCAACATCGCCCCAGCAATGGCCGAAATCACCATCTACACTGCCTCGCGCTCCCTCCAGGGCAAAGAAGTCCGTGACAAATTTGACTCGTCATTTGCCGACCTCTACCATGACCTCGACATGGGCTTCAGCCCAATCAACTTCATGCTCCCCTGGGCGCCCCTCCCGCATAACCGCAAACGCGACTTTGCCCAACGCAAGATGGCACAGACATATATGGAAATAATCCGCGCAAGGCGTGAAGGCGGCAAGAAGTGCGACTCCGAGGACATGATCTGGAACCTGATGAGCTGTGTCTATAAGAATGGCACACCAGTCCCCGACAAGGAAATCGCACACATTATGATCGCACTATTAATGGCAGGTCAACACTCCTCCTCATCTACTAGCTCCTGGATTATGCTCCGACTTGCCTCCCGCCCAGACATTATGGAGGAGCTCTATGAAGAACAGGTCCGCGTCCTAGGCGCCGATCTCCCTGCACTCACTTTCGATGACCTCCAACGCCTCCCACTCAACAACCAAGTCGTCCGCGAGACCCTCCGCATCCACGCCCCGATCCATAGCATAATGCGCAAAGTAAAATCGCCCATGCCAGTCGCTGGCACACCCTACGTTATTCCCACATCGCACGTCCTTCTTGCCGCCCCTGGCGTAGCCAGCCGTATCCCCGAACATTTCCCCCAACCCGCACGCTGGGACCCGCACCGCTGGGACGGCACTGCAGGTGCATCGCTACTTAGACCTGAGGACGATGGGGAAAAGGTAGATTACGGCTACGGGCTTGTAAGCAAGGGGGCCAGTAGTCCGTATTTACCATTTGGGGCCGGCAGACATCGGTGCATTGGGGAGCAATTTGCATATGTGCAACTAGGGACTATCACAGCGACTATGGTAAGAGAGTTCAAGTTCCGGAACAGGGACGGGAAGGAGGAAGTTGTGGGGACAGATTACTCGGTGAGTCTCTACTTCCATTGCTATGTTCCTTTCCCCGAGACGATATGGAAATATTGACTTTTCCCCTATTATCTCGTCGGATAAACAGTCACTCTTCTCCCGCCCCCTAAACCCAGCCCATATCGACTGGGAGCAGAGACCAAAATCTGCGCGCCACGAGTGATTCCAAAAAAAAAAAAAACCTCCCATTAGGAAACAAATTTCGGTTTTTTCTAAAATGTAAACCGGGGAAGAGTGGGAGGTGAAGGGAGAAGGGGGCGGCTAAGTTAACTAATATAACCTCTTAGACGATACCTCTATAGAATGCTAGCTCTTTATCCTGTTTCCCCTCCTTTCTCTGATCCCCTCTCTCCTCCCCCCGTGGCCTCCCGGATGCTTCGGATTTTTTTTTCTTCCTTTTTTCCGAGCAAAAATATGCACTTGCACAAGGCGTTCCAGTTCCATTGCTGAATTGTGGGTTATGTAGAGAGTCACAGGTGTGGTTAATAATAATATAAGCCTGGATGAAGATTAATACCAAATTTTTTTTTCCCCATATTACCTCTATTAAAACTATGTACTTTGTAAAATTATTATTATATCCCCTACCATATATCTTATATATATTGACAACACCACCTTTCTTCGCCCACTAAAAAGGAATTCCATTCTGCAACGCCTGGAATCCGTCGTAAAACCCTGTCGACACGTTCCCGACACTCTTCCGGATCAACTCCCTCATAAACTCGGCTGCCTCCCGCTCTGTCTTCTCCAGCACGAAGCGATCCCGAAAATGGGCAATGGTTTGCGGAATGAAGCAAGGAAGCCCACTATCCAGCATCAGCTGTACAATCTGAATCAGTTTCTCGGTGTAGGGCCGGGAGGCGAGGAAGGCCTTGATGGTCATTTCCTCGAACCAGTGGTAGGGTTGTGAAGAGGTGGAGTGGCCCATCACGGCGACCATTTCAGAGGTTAGTTTGAAGGGAGCGCGTTCGAATTTTATGCCGCCTGGGGCGATGTCGAAGCAGAAGCCGAAGTCTGCATAGATGTGTTAGTGAGGGTGGACGATGATAGCATTGAAACGCGCGATTCTGGGGGGGGGGGGGGGGGGTTTGGCATACCGATATGCAAAATATGCCCTGCATCATCAATCATGATGTTTCCATTATGTCGATCTTTAAACTGCAATAGATACGAAATAAGTGAATATGCGGCCATGCTCTTGACAAAATTATTTCGTGCCTCCTGGAACCGGACGGAGTCCTCGCCCCCGTACTTCGACGTGAAATAGTCGTATAGGCCGTTCACGGCCTCGCGACCGAGCATGTCTCTTGATATCGAGTTTGGAAGGACGTCGATGACACCGCAACCAGGAGCTGTGGCCGTCACGCGATACGGATAGACGAAGACGTCGAGACCGACGCTGTTGAAGATGCCGCGGAAGGCAGAGATCATCTGGAGTGCTAGTACATCCTGTCGGCAGTCGTCGCCGACTTTGAAGATTGCTGATTGCCAAACCTCAACGGTGTTATCCTGGAGAGGGCCCTTGCGGTTCTTGCGGTCCGCTATCCCTTCGATGTTCTCCACTGAATCGCCTTTATTCTTCCTGATGCGGAAAGTGGCCATATATGGTGCCTTGGCGTGGCTCTGCAAAGGCTTGCCAGATTTTCGGTCAATCCCTATAACAACTCCATCCGGGTTGCTTGGGAGGTAGACTCCAACCTCAACCTTTATCTTGCGCAGCTCTTCTTCGATCTTCTGTTTCTTCTCTGGCTTGCTTTTCTTGATATATGGTCGCAGTTTACCGGATACGTCTGTGACTTCATTGAAGAAGGAAAATTCCCGTTCATAGAAATCCTTATCGGACCCTGAGAACCCATGGATAAGGCGACCCATAACTTTATCGAGTGTTGGTTTAACGGGATCGGGCTACAAACGTTCAGCATCGACCACGACTCCACCTTGTTATTATCAATGATGGCTTACAACTTGTGATTCTTCATCCCTAAACATATTTGCTTTCATGTTCCAGATGATCTGGTGAGCAAAAAGCTGCGAGAGTTTCGCCGTTTCTATGATGTACCGCTCTACATATCCGAGGTAATCATACCGCAGGGTCTGAACGATTTGTGGTACGTAGAAGAAGGTAACATCCACCGAATGGCTCTCGAGAGCCCTCATGGCGTACTGGATGACGTAGGGGTGGTCTTTATATGTCGGGAGGAAATAGGTAGCTGCTGTTACGGGATTCGCGGGGGCCCAGTAAAGCAAGTACTACCCACGTTAGCTATGATGTCCGCACAGCTCATTGCATATCCTTACCTTCAACTGAAAAGAGACATCGGTTGGCAAGCTTGGGCCAAGCAATATCTCGAGTGCCTCTGGTTCCCCAATTGCCTTCTCTGGAAAATTCAAGAGTAACCAGCGCACGTCGCTGGTAAGCCTGGGCGAATGAAATCGGCGGGACAGTTGTATCGCTAAGGAAGGGTTTTCCATCCAAGCAGTCTTTAGAAGTGCGGACAAGGTGCTCTGCTGGAGTTAGCTTGGGTTCCGGTAAAACTGCTAGGGCTGCACTCACGTCGGGGGGCGCCTTGGCAGCCGAACGGGAGGGCAGGATGTGCGTGGGTCCGGATTGGAGAGGGAACAGCCACACAATGAGACGATTCTGCTCATTATCTAAAAGCAAGTGGAGTAAGTCTTGCTTGGCCTGCAAGGATTTGAGGGAACCACTAGGTCGCGAGCCGATGTGTGCGACCTTGGATAGCGCAGCATCGACATCAGCTAGCAGGTGAGCTTCGGCTTTTATCTGTAGTCTATTGCCCCCAAAAGACCATCTATCTCTGTCGGTTAACATTCTATATAAAGAGGAAGAGAAAAAAATACCTTGGAGGGAAGCTAAACCAGGTTAGAGCTCCAGTAAGAATTTGGTCCTTCAATCTCCAAGAAGCAGCAGCGTCCAAGCCAGTGCTATAGGTTAAAACCTTGAGGCAAAACAAAACGACCTGGAAGCGTACTTCGCGAGCCAGTGGATGACCAGTGGTATGCTTTAAGCCATCGAGAGTGATGCGCACTAGCCGATGAAATATCTTCTGGATATGGGGGCTTCCAAGCCGGGTTGCATTGTAGTGGCTGCCGAGGAATTGAAGAATCCGGAGATGAGGCGCGATTAGGTTATGAGCTGCCTGCTGTCGTTTGAGTAGGGCCTCCTTGTCAGAAGGCGCGAATTCCTGTTTCACGTAGAATGGGTCTGAATGCCTATAGCGGCATAAGCATTGTTCACGCAGGCCTAGGTAAGGATTACTTACGCAAATTTATCATTGAAGATTCCTACTCGTTTCCGCACAGTGTTCTCCCAATTCTCAGCAATCTCCATGAGAATCCCGGATTCAGTTCTCGGGTTCTCATTGATGACGCCCATCCAGAGCGAAATACCCAACTTTACAGATTGCTTTGTGAACACGGCGAAAGGGATACCAACCAAATGGTGGACGATCGCACATTCATCCTTCTGCGTCCTACAGAGCAATGCAGCAGCCCTCCTCAGCACATCCCGCAGCTCGCCAACGGAGACGAATTTACCATGCAAAGTCCGACTTTCTAGGTGAGCAAGTACATTTATTGCATCTTCCGCATCACGTCCTGACCTAGGCGGCAGTATTGAAGCCGGGCGTTCATCTGTTGAGGCTTTGTCAGTTTCAGTGACTTCTACGGCGTGGCTGGACGCTTACTGAAGTGCATAAAATTGAGCCACTCTTGGTCATGGTCAGGTAGTGGGTCGGCGTATCTATACTCCTGACGTGTTGTGTACTGGGCGATAAAGTCTGATGCGGTGTTGACGTTACAGTCACTGAGATGATCGATGGCCCCTAGAAACTGTTAGTAGTGGCTTGGACATAGACGCCACGTTCAAGCTATGATACCTAATCTTTGGTCAGTCGTAGGCACGACAGTGCCCATCTCAAGGGCAAATGATCGCCCTAGAGACACGTGGCCGAAGAAGCCGTCGTCTTCGTATTCAGACAGATACGTCTATTCCCTAAATGTTACTAAGGTTACCACCGCTGGGGATCCCAACACACCTGTAGCAAGCCCTTAACATCTAGGGGGGCAATATCCATAACTCTCATCACCCAGATACGAGCGCTCTTAGCAAACGTATTTAGCGTTTTCCGTCTGTCTTCATAACCATCCGAAAGTTGCAACGTAACCTCGCCTCGAGTTGACGAAAAGGTCGATTTCCATTCATACTCGTCAGTCTCAGCATCGAGACAGCTTATCCACATAAGAGTCAAGAGCTCGAGGAGGGCAAAAAGGGACGATTTTTGGCAAAGCGCGGATGGAGTGGCCGCAACGATTCGGTCAACACATGTAGTAGCAACCTGTCGAACCTTCCCAATACGATGGCAACAGCCCGTAAGCAGTACTGCAAGCTGTCTGGCGATACTAGCAGCGCAAAATTCTCGGATATTCCCTGCCAGACACTTGCGGAGATAGAGAGTCATAACAACCTCAGCAATGGACATCATGGTACCGCCAGAATCCCCTGCTCTGAAGTTTGGATCCAGGAAGTAGGTGAGAATTTTCGTACAATCGCCAGACTCTGCTCTCAGGCTCTCCAGCAAGTATGTCGCAGTTAGGAATATGACTTTAGGGTAACTTAGGCTCCTGATATCAGTTTCGTGGTTTGGGAGTAATGATATAAGCCTCCGCTTTAGTTCTGCCGTGTTTTGAGCACTCATCCCGCGCCTCAGGACTACGTTCAAGTCCATATCACTCTCAACCTGGTCCGCTCGTTGTTCGGCCACAAGAGGTGGGAGATGTTTCGCCATAATCCGAAACTCCTTATCGTACCTCTTTACTAGCTCGGATTTAGGATAAAAGCCATGCACAACAATATTGAGCCAGGCATCACGACACAACCCTAGGATCTCGTCACCGACATCTTCCCCCTGAGATAGATCGCCAGCAGCTAAAGCGAGTGCAAGAGGGTGTAGTAGCTGAGCAATCTCTCTTGCGGCTAGTTCGACGTCCGTTTGTCCTGACAGCCCGCCCGCAGGCACATCACCTTTGCTTATCACCGTCTCCAGGAGGTTCACTAGGTAGATGCCATAGAGCGGAGAGCCCTTGCAGAGTGTTATAGACAAGTAGTTCCTTGCTTTCATCACCTAGTCCCTGATTAGTTTTCCACCTCTGATACAGGACGCTGTCTATAAATATGTAGCTTTGCGATCAGGCTTACAGCATTTAGAATTACTGCGTCATTCTGAACAACTCCCGTGTGCCCTAACCTCATGAGCAGTTTGAGTAGAGACCTAAACTCGTTTTGACCGCCATAGGCCGCAAGGGCAACTCCGTCGGTCAAAATCCGCGCATCCACCGCAGGGCTTACTTTGCCAATTTTCTGAATCAGCATCGATTGTACAAGTGCCATGATTTTGTCATCTTTACAGGTGCTCGAGATAACAACTATAGTCTGGATGACGTTTCCGTGTATAGTAGCTGTCTCTTCTTCACCACTCAGCGCTAGTGATATCGCACTTCCGCTGTCGTACGCGGCGAAATCTCCGCGGCCCGGGTGTACCTTTAAAGTTCCATCCGGTGTACTGCTTGCAACCGGTGCCCGTTCGCCGCTGCCTGAACTAAGCACATTTCCGAGCGTATATAATGTCGTGATAACGGCGTCCTGGGAAAGGAATTGGAGGACATAAGCTAAGCAATTCGCAGCAACCGAAACTGTTTGCTGTCGGAGTCCGCCCTTAACGATGAACCGCGGCAGCGACCGGCTTAGACCCGAGGCGAACGTTGGTGAGATCCTGGCCAGTATTGCCATACATTTGAGAACAACGCTCGCGAGGTTCTCATCTGCCATCTCAATCGGATCGGACATCGTATCCTCAAGCCAAGCCATTAGAACATCAGCGTCAGCTGCGCCTTCATTGAGAATAACACAATTGACATAACTGGTCAGTACATAAGCCTTGACGGCAAACGCGAGCCTCTGCTGCCATGCTGTTCCAAGCTGAAGGTAGTCTGCACCATCTTCAAGCAATGCCATCTCCTCAGTTGCAATATCGACCAGGGTCTCAATTGTCCCGAGTTCAGAGTCTTCTGACCAAGGGAGACTAGTCTTGGCTATAACTTGCCCAGACATCAAAACATCTAATATGTCTTCCCCCTGGAGGACTGAGGAGTCAGCTATCAAAAGCGACGTGGTTGAGACCAGGAGTCGCATGAAGCCTCGCTGAAGCAGCATGGCACCGAGCGGACGTCCTATTCCAGCGTAATGCTTTGCGTATCGCTTCCATTCTCTCAAAGCCCTACCAGACAAATGAGTAGCGTTCCTTACTGTCGAGAACGCAGTCTCTACCGAGACTAAGAATTTCTCAGTCAATATTTTCCTAATTCTCTCGACCAAATAAAGCCTCTCCGAGCCTGTCCAGAAATTTGCGTGAGTCGCAGCAGCATCTAGAAATCCAAGGAGAGAAACGGTAATGGTAGCGATGCTAAGAACGTCTGTTTCCTCGGGAGAGTCCTCGGTCTGTATCTGAGGAAGATTTGCGACTGCGTGGTGACAATTTTCCAGGTAGTCTGCAGTTTTGCTTAGAGCCGAGTCCCGCAGCTCAGCATGATTGATGCCAATAGCCAGTGCCGCACACGTCAAACTGTGGCTCAATGTCTCCCACGGCGAAGGCTCTATATCGCGTAAAAAAGGCGAGGGAGTAATGACTTGGTTATGTGCCTCAGGAAAGTACGGCCCCAGTTGTTTAAGCAATTTTTCCGCACTCTGTATCGACCCCAGTAGTGGTGCAGCCTTACATAAGGCTAATAGGACCTCAAATTCACGTAGGCTCTAACGGGAACTTATCGTCAGCTCGATTGCTCCATTCTAGTTATTCAGTCACTAGGGGGACAATCCACACTCACCATTGGCACCTGAGACGCCGGAACCAGGCTCTTCCACACTCCGTTAAGGACTCCGTTTGCCTGAGCTTTACGCGGAGGGCACGCTTTGCACAGCCTGTGGAGGTCGGAATTATCAAAGGTAGTAGTCGGTGAGGTCGCGGAAAGGACAGCTATTTTCCGCAGCGCGGTGCGCCTAGTATCACGAGACAGTCTAGCCAGCAATCAGCCGTCAGTCTAGAGGAATATGGGGATATCCATCTTACGCCTCCATCGTGCCGAGGGATTGGGATGAGATTGTTCAGGTGTACAAGCTGAATGACATGATAGAAATTGTTTACGCGAGACCAAGCGCCCACAAGCGCCACCCGCCGGCTGTCGCTTCTATCTCATCGCAAGTATTTCCCCACACTCACTCTCTCGAGAGCGTTCTGCCCCTCATCGCCGCAGCCATGGCATCTCCGCTCGCCGAGCCACCGCTCTCCCGTATGACCGTTCTTATTTCTGGCAGCGGAACCAACCTCCAAGCCCTTATCAATGCATGCTTTTCGGGGCTTCTCCCAAACACCTCCATAGCCCGGGTAGTCTCCAACCGCAAGGGTGCCTTTGGCCTCAAGCGTGCGGAAAAAGCAGGCATACCAACCTCCTACCATAACTTACTAGCATACAAAAGACGCTTTACAGATGCCAATGATGCAACACCAAAACCCGAAGATGTAGGGGACGCAGCAGACACCGCAGCCCGAACCGCATACGACGCAGACCTAGCCACCCTCGTCCTCGCTGACAGACCCGACCTCGTCGTCTGCGCCGGCTGGATGCACATCCTCACTAACTCCTTCCTCAACCCCCTCTCCGCCGCACAAATCCCCATCATAAACCTCCACCCTTGTAAGTGCTTATATAAATTCTATATATGGTTTACTTATTAGAATAATTTTATTATTAGTCTTAACCATGGGATTTGTTTTTGAATTAGGTAAAGGTGCTTTGAAAATTAGTTCAAGACAAACTTCTGATATTAATAATGTGTATTAGCGCTCCCCGGAGAATTCGACGGCGCGAATGCTATAGCACGAGCACACTCAGCATTCCAAGAAGGGCGGATTAAACGCACAGGCATTATGATACACTATGTAATCAGGGACGTAGACCGCGGTGAGCCGATTGTAGTAAGGGAGGTGGAGATGGAGGAGGAGGAAGCGTTGGAGGATCTAGAGGGGAGGATCCATGTAGTAGAACATGAGCTGATCGTCAAGGGGGCGGGGATAACGCTCGCGAGATTATGGGAAGGGCGCGAGAGGGATAAGGATAAAGTAGAGACCACGACGCAGGACAGCTCCGGGCAGTCGAGAGAAAACATCGACTGCGGGGAGTCGAAGCCAAATGCCCCGGAGAATTGTAGTCACAATACTACTTTATGAGAGCAAACAGAATAGATAAAAGCATAGTTAATCATACTTAACAGCCCAAAAGCGGTGCTATTGTCATCTACCCGCATGTCTACATCCCAGGTACCATTCCCCCCTACCCCACCCCGGCCTCCATCTAGGTAGGGTAATTAGCCCTAACTACCCCAACGCTACGCAAGAATTGCGGGGCGAAGAGAATGGCCAACGATTTCGTGACAGTGAAACCTCAACTATGTAGTTATCCGCGGCGGTACATTCAGTAGATTCAACGCTCTGTTACCAGCGCCAAAACGAACCGGACAGGTCATGGGGGAGGGGGGGCTAGGAACGGGAGTGAGCACAGAGACGGGAGCCACGCGCGGATTCAGCAGGGAGGAAGCAGCCGATCCTTCCAGGGACACTGAAGGTGGGGAAAGCAGCTTCATTCCGCCCCCACCACCTACACTCAAGAGTACGACGAGAACCCCATAGACCTAAAGATACACAAGGCACACCAAACGACATAACAAGCTTAAAAAAGACAAAAAAACGGGGAGTAGTCCAGCACGTACCTCTCCCCACGTAGCATAACGAGGTACTATACACTCAGGGCATTCGTATTGCACATGGGAAAAATAAATATATAAGCAAAAATTCTGGCCTCGGCGAGAAACGGGGAGACAAATCAAAGAGATGGTCAAACACCGCAGGAGCCAAGCTAGACCACCTCCTCGGGTATAGCTGATAAGCGGAATGAAGAAATCGTGCTCGCTCGCATAGTACTTCACCCCGTAGAAACAAAAGCATCACCAGCCAACGGTTCGTCCTCCAAACACACCGAACCAGCAAGTCAGTCAGCCGATCGTGCCATCAGTAATTCATGGGTCTATCGGTCAAACTGACGCCCACTGGTCTCACGTCTTCTTCAGGCCCTAGAGTGCTATTCTCTTTCTTGAGGGATTGACGTGCAAGACTTTCGCCTGGGGCTCTCCTCGGGAACCTCGATGATGCACCCACCTGCGAACGGCCGAGGGAGTTGCGCTTCTCAACGCTCGGCCCATCCAGGTCTATCGCAGAGTCGAGACGTGGGGACTCGACCGAGCCGTTCACAGGGGAGTCAACTGTCACAGGCGATGTCTCTTTACTTCCGGGGACATCTAGGGATTGGCGGACACTCTTTCTCTCAACATTAACTGTGGGGCTGATTGGGAACCTTGTCTCAGCGCCTCCGCTTGAACGATCTCGTCTGTGACCCCGTGAGTTAGGGTTCGGACTGCTCGCTCTGCTTCTGTTTGCGATAGCACGATTCCTTTCCTCCATTTTTGCTCGGCGGTTACTCTCATCCGTACTAACAGCTCTAGGTCTATTTTCACCGGAACCTGATGATGTATGGGCCAGTCTCGATGCCCTTTTGAGCTCCCCGAATATGTCTTTTTTGTGCGCGAAAAGATCACGGATCAAGCGATAGCTATGCCGGTCGTGCATGGTAAGCGTAGTGTCCTGGCGGGGCCGCAAGATGCATGGAGCTAGACTATGGGCTAGCGCAGAGATGAATGCTTCATCAGCAGAGGTGAGTTCTATAAGGCGCGTGAAATGGGCGGTGATAGCGTCCAAAGTGGCGATATTAGCGAGACGGAGCTGACCCAGAGTATTCTGGATGACGGAGATGCGACTAGAGTCATCAGACTCGGTTGCCTGAGTTGCGTAGATCGTCTTTACGACCTCGTAAACCATTGACGAGACAAGGGAATCTACCCAGGCGTCAGAGTAGCACAAAGGAATCAAAGCGGTTCTCTTACCCGGCAACTCCAGGAGATATAGTTTCAAAGCGCTTGCGACGATAGGTATCTCGTATCCACTTAGCATGTCGTTGGATACGGCATTCCCAGTATTTATAGCATTTCGTAGGTGATGAGTAGCGGCCAAAGGTACATCCTCGAGCCAAATACCACGTCGAGCCTCGTCACCTTCGAGATCGGGATAATCTACATAGATATTAGAGCGTTCCAGACTAAGCTTTAGGGAATCGCCTGCTCACGAGCATCAAGGAAGGTTAAGATCATCGTAATGATAATTGGAACTCGCTTTCGATCAGCCCTTGCCCGAGCTTCAAGATCAACGCCGAATGTTTGCTCTGTGTAAGCAGTCAGTGAGTTAGCAGTTGCAAAGAAAGTCGTTGTATGGGTGGTGGGCGCACCGCCTGTATTGTTGTAGTAATTCTCGTAAATCTGAACCTTAGGTGCATATCCACCCGTGCGATAGTTCTCCAAGAGATATCTCAAATCACCTAGTGGCTGTACGGTCTCCTGGTAAAGCATCATTCTGTCCACGGTACTCTGCAGACTGGGGATTACATTGCTGATGGCCCCTGAGAAATCCAGAATTACGGATTTAATAGCCTTCAGACGATCTAACTCACAACGTTCCATGAATTTCAGGTGGTCCATCACCATTTCCTCGAGTTTGCAACGCTTGATGTCGAGTTTCCGAACAGCAGCTTTGTATCGCTCATCGGCCTCATTTGCTTCACGCCGGAGTCGATCAGCCGGGGTCTCGTTCGGGTACGGATTATTCAACGGATTCCAATTGGACAAATAGTCCCCTACAGAACCAATGGATGGTGAGTCCGGGGCATCGCCATTTGAAAGCGTAGTGGATGAGCGCTCCAGCGTCTTCTTCCTCTCTGGGATCCCAGTAAGTTGAAACACCCTCGGTCGCCACTGATAGTTCATCTTCGAGCTATTGGCAAATGTGTTCCCAACAGCTCCGACCAGTCTCAGAAAGCCATTACCAACAAGATCCTGTCCAATACTTTCAGCAATATTGATAGTCGGTGCATCCAAGTGTTTCTGAATATATTCCACAATAGCTGCACCTGTAGAAACATTCTGGTAAGTTCCCAAGATCGGCACTTTTGCTTCTCCGATAGGGATATTCTCCAGCATATTCGTCAGAATCTTTTTCACTTGGTCCAATGGGAAAGTCCTGTCACCAATCTCGTATTGTTCCTCCTCCTCTGGATCTTCTTGTTCTGGAAGTTTAACCTGTGGGATGTTTTTCTGTTTTGGACTCAACTCTAGATCCTGGAAAGCGAGCTTGTTCTCCTCCTCCAAGTCTTCTACCAGTCGGCACTTGTTGAAGTAATGGCTCCGCAGCTTCCGCACTGCATCGGCCTGCTTATCGTGGGCCTTTATCTCGGCCTGAACTTCGCTATGGAAATTATAGATCCGGGACTCGTGCGCATCGCACCAACGATTGAAGGGATTGACAACGAGCTCGCGGATATTGGACGCTATCTTCCGATGGTTTTTGGAAGCTTCGTCCATCTCAGTCCGGACGCCCTCGAAAGCCTATGCAGTACATTAGACTTAAAATTTGACGATATGTTTATTACGCCCTGATATCTCACCTTCCTCACACTAGCGCCATCGTCTCTCGAAAACCCACCAGACATCTTGTCTGTCGCAGGTACAATTTCGGCCAGGCGCTGGCTGTAGGCTTCTTCGGCGTCAGCACGCATTCTAGCGATCGCCAGGACCTGCTGGTTCTCCACAGCCCCCTGTTGCAGCTTTCCGAAGAGAACACCGAGTCCTATACAAGCAAAGGGTCAGCTTCGATGATGCACAGAGCCCAGCGGTGCAAGAGCCAAGTGCAAGAGCATCAACACTTACCACTAGCATAGTCGCCCGACCAAAACGAATCTGCGAAGCCCGGCATTGCGAAGCCTCGATGACAAAGTCGCTAGGGAGTATGAAGTTGTGCGTCTAGGTAGTCGGGGCGTCACAGCGTAAATAAACGTCCCGATGGTGATGTGTCCAAATTTCCCACAGATTCAGAGATCCACCCCCGTTCGCCACGAGGCCGTCCAGCAATCGGCTATTTTTAAATGAGCGACGGGTGACGCACTCTGTAGATGAGATTCCTCTCCTTCGAAGCCCGGTGGCGTCAAGTCGATGTTAACGGATCTTCAGTTCTTGCTGGGTGCTGCAGCTCTCGGAGCAGTTCTTTTATGGGTTTTTGGGATGTCTGCTGGTCTGGGTATAGAACAGGGGTTTGCATGATGCTTGGCCCAACAGCCGCCTCAAGCTGTGTGTTGCACGAGCAATTCACGCCGCCAACGCACTTTTCGCCGCCAACGCAGTTTGGCGTCGATGCCCATAATTGAATGCAACAGTATGAGGCGATGGCGTATCGCGAAACAGATCCACTGCTCCCAAACGATAGACCTGCACCTGAGATATCCGCATACGGCTCCCCCGCATGTGCTGAGGCCGCAGACTCCCCGCAGCACGCCTATAACAGCGACGATGGACTCCCCGTCGTGGAGTCAGCAGAGGCAGAGCAACAGCCCCCGCAGAACCCCAACTCCCTCTTGCTCACAGTGGTGACGGCTCTAGTGTGGGCTGCGATACTTGCTGCTACCATTCTCCCCACCAGATCTATTTGGCGAGACCACCTCACGATAGAGAAGAGGGCTGATAGAATTCTCTCCGACACTCCCCTCATTGGTTGAGTTTACCACCCGTCTACATACTGCAGAGAGAAGGGCCCTAACTCCTGATTCCTCCGTGCGTGCGTGCAGACGGGCACAATGACCTTGCCATCGCCGTCCGACATCTACATGGAAACCACATCTACCAAAAGAATTTCACCGGGCCGTTCGAAGGCGGTGGCTTACATGGTCATGTCGACCTTCCGCGGCTGAGGAGAGGGAGGGTTGGGGGGGCATTTTGGAGTGCGTATGTTGCATGTCCCAAGGACAGAGGCAACCTCTCGGATGGCAGCTATGCCGAAGGTAAATATCATTTCAGCCGTACCAGCCACCAATGAACTAACTCAGAATACTGCCCGCAGCCGTACGCCAGACTCACCAGCAGCTCGACGTGCTTCAGCGTCTTCTCGCAGCCTATCCGGCGCACTTTTCACCTGCTCCCTCCACTTCATCTGCTCTTTCCGCTTTTGCAAAAGGCCGTCTCATCTCTCCTTTCGGCATCGAGGGTCTACATCAAATCGGGAATTCTCCCTCAATCCTACGGTCTTACTATGGCCTCGGCGTCCGCTATGCCACACTCACGCACAACTGCCATAACATTTTTGCTGACGCTGCCCTCACAAAAACTGGCCCTAATAATTCACTCGCTGTATCCAAACCACTTCATGGTGGCCTCAGTAGTGCTGGGGTAGATCTCATCAAAGAAATGAATCGCATGGGCATGATCGTCGACCTTTCCCATGTTAGTCATGACACGATGTCGGACGTGTTAGGCGGCAACCCCTCAAAATTCCCTGGTGGCAGTGTCGCACCTGTCATCTTCTCCCACAGCTCTTCATATGCCCTCTGTCCTCACCCTCGCAATGTCCCCGACTCCCTCCTCTACCTCATCAAGCTCACGAACTCCCTCGTCATGGTAAACTTTAATCCGGGCTTCATCTCCTGCACAGACTCACCCGACTCCCCCACCGGCCTTCCAGACTTCTACCCCGCAAATTCTACCATTGGACACGTCGTTGCACACATTAAACATATCGGCGGTTTAATAGGCTATTCCCATGTCGGACTGGGGAGTGACTTTGATGGCATAGCAGATACACCAAAGGGTTTGGATGACGTTAGCAAGTACCCAGCACTAGTCGCGGAGATGTTAAGACAAGGTATCAGTGACGAGGACGCAGGTAAAGTTATTGGGGGGAATGTTCTAAGGGTATGGAGAGATGTAGAGGTCGTCGCCGAAAGGCTACAGCTTGAAGGCCAGAGACCGATGGAGGATGACCTCCGAGCAACCCATCTTCCCCCGAAAGACTGGGACTATGATACTACATGATCGTTATTCGATTGTATTAATTTCTAATAGGATAGCCACTCAAAGTGCTATGGCTTTGGCACTTAGGAGTACCATTATTGTACGCCTTCAAAGGAGCAAGCTATGTCCAAGAAACCAAAAATTAATAAATAAATAAATAAATAAATAAATAAAAAGACCCTAAAGACACAGCGCGCAATGAAAGTATTTAGTCTATTCCCAGGTCTATCGAAATGCGGGAGGGGGGTTTTTTTTTTTCATGCGGGCTAGCGGTGTGGACTTTTCAGGAGCCAAGGTTGGTGGAGGAAGGAACGTGGTGGTTTTTTTTTCATTTTTTTTCCATCATTTTTATTTCCCCTTAGTGTTGATCCGTACGACGACTTGGAGTTTGTCGATGCGATGGGGTGTGTGGTAAATAGAATATAGATAAAATAAAATAAAGAAAAGGAAAAAGGTATCTTTCCTTTGCTCTTTCTCTTGTTTTTCTGGGTAAGTTTTTTTTTGTTGTTGTTGGGGGTGGAGAATCTCTCGGACCTTTTTGCTGAGATAGAGAGTGGGGGAACGTCAAAATGGGTTATATTTATATATCGATAAAAGGTCCATGCATAAAAAGTATATGTCAATATTATCTTTATTGTCATGCGGACGCCGTGCCTAATACATATGGCTCCGTTACCAACCGCTGGAGACTAAACATTCCAGATGACTATCCTCCCGTCGACGCCGCTGGCTGTAGGACGCAGATATGTTAGGACCGAGTGGGGAAAATAAAGGGATCGGGGTGACATACTGCTAAACTTTCTGACTATCCCTCCGGCTTCTTCGTAGGCCCTCACTGTGCTGATTGCATTTTGATGTACGGTCTTGAGCTGGGTGTCGTCTTTGGTCTTGCCTTTCAGGTCCATCTGTCTAAACATGTTCAAGGCAGATTCTTCTCTTTGATCCCCGAGACCAGGACGTCCCTTGGATTCCATAGAGCCGGCAAGTTCCCACCCTCGCTCATTGCCGCGTAAACGGTATGCCTCACAGTCCTAAAGAAGGGTCAGCTATTATGAATGGGTAGCTGTAAACCGAAAGTGCACTAACATATCCGGCAGCAATAATCTCATTCTCCCCGTTCCAGATCAAGCTCATGAATGGCAGTAGCTGCAGGCTGACGCTCACAATAGCCTTTGGTGGCTGTTCGGGGCCGTTAGGATAAGCAATCGTGATGCTACTATCATGAGCAGCAAACGCCAACGCGTCACCGCTGGGCGAGAATGCGACGCCGTGGATCCAACCGGCCGAATTATTTAAAAATTCTCCACACACAGTATTAAACGGTAATCTCTCTCCCCACACGCTACTTTCGGGTCTCGCGTCTACCCCTTTAATGAAACTCGAGATCACTCTCGCGTGCGCATCCGTGGAGCCAGCCGCCAGGAGGACTGAGTTTGGATGCCATGCCACTGTTGTGATTGTACTGCGGATGGGCTTCTTGATGTGCTTCGAAACCCACCAGTCGTTCTCCTCCTCAAAGTAACAGATTGCAATAACGCGGGCACCAGACCCTACGGCAAATTTTAATTCGGAGGGGGACCAGCGAACGAAAGTTGCCGCGCGATTGATCCGGAGGAGTACGAGTGTAGGTTTCCAGCCAGATGAAGATGGTTCCCACACGAGCGCATTACGGTCTATCAACCTCTGATTAATTCCAGGCCTTCACCAAATGGTCAATACATTAAAGCGGGTATGCGCACCTTGTGAGCACGTAACTATTCTCCCACTGTTCGGTGCAATGTCCACACTTGTAACTAGTTTATCGTGGCCCTTTAATTCATCCTTCAGGACAAATTTTCCACCTGTGCGGCTATACAGCTCGACATTACTGTCTCTAGCAACTGCCAGTGTCTGCCTATCGGCCGAGAACGAGTGATCCGCAATGGGGTGATGGAAGAGGTGGTGGATCTCTGGAGCCGGCATGGCGAATCCGATCGTTCCGAGTAAGATCAAGGCGATAGGAGGAGCTCTCTACTATCGCGATGATCAAACTGTTTGATTGAGGGGTTCTAGTGATATCGGAAGTGGGATGTCGATGGATGTGGATGACTAAGACATGCGATGCACACCCTCGAGATCGAAGCCTCTAATACCTCCCTCTAGCTCACCTACCAAGGGTATTTCTTGAGAATTAGCAGGAGGTAGCTGAAGTGATATCCCATCGATATGGCAACGTCAGCCCTTCCATCACGGAATGCGGCCTCATCCAGTGCCCCACAATCGACTGTACCTCCGAACCAAACGTATTACCATTGCACACACACTCCATACTAAGAACATTAGCTGACCGCGAGACGATACAGCCTTTACTGCAACAACCTCCCCGACAAGCTCCAGAAGCAGGACCTCCGTCTCTCACTCTACCTACTTTTTTCAACATACGGCCCGGTTCTCGATGTTGTAGCCCTCAAGACCTCCAAGATGCGCGGCCAGGCACACATAGTTTTTCGAGACGTCCAGGCAAGCACACAAGCCATGCGCGCACTCCAGGGATTTAATCTCTTTGGCAAGGAAATGGTCAGTCCTTTAAATTAATTACCAGAACCCTCAATATCCCGCCAGTACTTAACAATACCCAGAAAATATCCTATGCCAAAGGCAAATCCGACACGATTGCCAAACTCGATGGCACTTACCGAATGCCCACCGCCGGCGCACCGGCCGGCGCGATCGAAGCTACAGAACTCCAACAGAGCATCTTCAATGCACCTCCGGGCGCAGCTGCAATTTCTGCGCCGCCGAAGGATACTGCGGGGATGGCACTCAAACCGCCACCTGTGCCAGTTGTGGAGGATGGAGCAAAGAGCCCACAGGGCGTGAAGCGGAGAAGGGAGGAAGAAGACGAGGCAGAAAGTGGTATGACTATTTCTTTCGCGGTAGATGCAGCTGTAGCCAATATCAGCTCACTAACCCCTCGCAGATCAAGACGACGCACCAATGGAGGAAGGGGACAGCGACGCATCGATGGAGGACTCATCAGACGAAGAATGAAATCTGGTTTTCCATCTTTATCCCCCACCTCCAGCACCTAATCTCCAAAACACAACCTTCTTCTCCTCGGCGTCCGGAATCCCTTACATGTACATACATATACACATACCATAGAGTCTCTAACGTTCAAAACGTTCGAAACGTCACCGCCCGTATATATATGGGGAAGGGAAAAAAAACGCCACGATAACCCTTAAGCCGCAGCGACATCCGCCGGAACCCACAATCCCACACACCCTCCAACCAAGCCCAACCACAGCACCAAATACTCTTCAACGCCCGGCTGCTGCCCCTCCTCCCCTCCCTTGCCCAACTCTCCCATCGCCTCCGCCGTATTACAAGGATGTACAAAGAACGTCGGAACGTCCGTCAACGGGTGATTCTACGCACGCACGACTAGAATCAGCCAGTTTCTTTCTCTCTCTCCAAACAAATAAACAAACAAGAACCGAAAATAAGGCAGAATAATAGTAGTAAGAAATAAGAATAAAAATTCCCCCACCGCGACCCCAATCCCCCCCAACACCCCAACCCCGCGCACCCCCCGCCTCAACCCCGCGGGCACCAGCACGTCATAAAATCCCTCCAATCCCCTTTCCTCCTCCCCAACCACCGCCACCCAAAGCACCGGAACCCGATACACGGCCGAAAACAGCACGTCGTACTGGACGTAGCGGGCGCGCACCAGGGCCTCCTCGTCGGTCTCCTCCTCCTCCTCCTCCTCCTCGTCGTCGTCGTCTGGCGGTAGGCGCCGTGTTATAGTGAGGTATTCAGTAGTGGGGGGCTATGTTGTTTTTTGGTGGTGTTAGTTGGTGGGGAGGAAAGGGGAGGAAGGGGAAGGGGGTGAGGGAGGGAGTTACGTCGGCGCGGAGTGTGACGGTCCACTCGTCGGTGCGGCTGGTGGATGTCGATGTCGATGTCGATGTGGCTCGGCGGGAGCGCGAGTAAAAGGCCCGGCAGACGGCGGTGAATTCGGCGGGTTGGAGAGAGGGGTAGGCAGAGAGTTTCATCTTGTTTTTTTTCATTCCTTTCCCCGGTTTTGCCTTGTTTTTTGTTTAGCTGGGTGGTTGTTTGGGTCGTGGTGAAAGTCTCTTCGTACGTAGGTGATATTTTCTTAGATAGTAGATAATAGGGGTGTGTTATATATCCCCATTTATTCTTTTTCCTTCGATAGGTTTTTGCGTCGTTCAGAACAGGGGGAAGAGTTAGAGAGAGAGATTTTGCTACATTTCTTTCAATTCTTCTCTTTATCATTCGCGGCATATACGAGGACTCTAACCCCAACCTCCTCCCTCCATCTTCCTCATATCTACGTCAAAAAGGAAAAAAGAAAAGAGGAAAAAAAGGAGGCTAGTTTCTGTGGGAAAATGTCGAATGGGATATATAACGAAACAGTAGCGGGATGAGAAAAGGAGAAAGGTAAAAATCGAATCAAAACCTCCCACATACCAGAATGGGGCAAAATGAAAAAAAAAGTCTTCGTTTTATGAATCAAAAATCAGACGCTTCCAAATCGTAATCAAGGGCCGATCCTGATATTTCTATGTTACAGGAGAGAAACAACTTTTGTTTAGGCCGCTCTCGCCCAAACGCCGACACCCTTTGGTCACCTAGATACATCTCGTAACGCGTCCTCCAGAGTCTCTTCCGTCTCCCCTGGGTCAGTGAGAGGAGAGAAAGCGTCTACTTCCTCTATTTCATCCTCGTCTTCCTCCTCAATGATCTCGCCGCTCCTCCGCCCGGCTGCCGATACGCTGCGGCTAGTACTCGAGTCGCGTCTCGCTGGGCTTCCTGTAGCAGAAGCGCCTCCTACGTTCAACATGGGCCCCCGGAAGAGACTCTTTTTCCGTTTTGCGAAAACGAAACCGGGTTGGGATTGTTGAAAGTTCGCAGTTTCATTGTAGTTGTGGGCCTGGTGGCTGGATCTTACGACCCTGATGTTCGAGGGAAAGGCGCTGGTGGTGGGTGTCGCAGGTAGAACTTTTACCGAGTTTCGCGGCGACCGTGGGCTCTTAATAGATGTAGTGATGGAGTTCGATGAGGTTGAGGAGGCTTTGGAGTGGGTGTGCTGATGGTGGTGGATTGACCGAATGGAGGAGACCGACGACGATGTCGACTTCCGACCACGGAGGCCGGCTGACGATCGTCGGTAATATGATGAATGTGGTGTTAGTGGTGATGGAGACAGGGAGGTTCGCTTTTGTGGCGTGATCATGATCCTTGCGGGTTGGTTGTACGGCGTTCGTGAGCGTGGTCCAGACCTGCCGCTGGTTGCTAGGGCGCTATGCATATTCAATGACCCGTCTGCAGAAGTTGGAGCCGACGTTTGGGAGACTACTGTGACGGAGTTGTGTTTTAAACCCGGTGATCTCGCACGCTTGGCGGAATCCATCAGCCAGTGCTTTAGGGATGCCAGCTGATTGATAATTGGGTGCTGGTGTCTGCGATTTTGCCTCCGCTTTCCAAAACCATTGGGGGATAGTAGATCAGGATTAGATGTTACGAGTTGCAATTGGCTAGTACGCCGCGCCTTCACAGGCTCTTTAGGAGGCGGTGCGGGCCGGTGTCTTGAAGAACTTGTTGAACGTGTGGGATCCTTCTCTATTGGCGGTGGCGGTGGCGTCTCCGGCGCTGGCAGATCTTGGACATCATGGAGAACAATGTGCGCTATCTATCGTGTTAGAAATAGGCACACATACCTAAAAATGACGCTGGGGGCGACAAACGGTTATGGGTACTCCGTCTTTTATTCCTGGCCCTGCCCCTTGGGGGGTCCCCCAGTCGGGGGATGTGCTCTGCCTCCTCATCCACTTCTGTCAGCGTGGGCGCTATTCTCTCCAGGCGACTGCTTGCTGCGCTAAGTCGTCTCAAGTTCCTTGCCTCAGCCTCTTTCTCCTTTCTCTTTCTTTCTCTTCGTTTTTCCTTTCGTTCCTCCTTCTCGATCAAGAGCGCCCACCACCCAGCCAGAGAATCACACCGCTGAGCAAGGACGTTTTCGATAACTTGATCGATATCCACCCCGGCGCTTCGCATACGTTCTAAAGTGTTCTTTTCTAGCGTGGTTGTGAATGGTGCAGGCTGCTGTAGCTTTAAAATGACATGTTGCTGGGGAGCAAACTCTGCCAGGAATGGATGTGCTAATATGTCCGATAGAGATGGCCGCACAAAGGGGCGTTTGGACAATAACTGCTTGAGTAGTAAGACAGCATCCCCAGGGAGGTGGTCGGGATATTTAGGTTCCTCAGTTAGTATCTTCATTTTCGTTGTAGTCTCATCGTCCTCGTCAAAAGGCAGTTCTCCTACTAGGAGGGCGTATAATATAACCCCCAAACTCCAAACGTCAACCTTTTCTCCAGCATACTTCTCAGCCTTGAGCATCTCAGGGGCACTGTAGCAGACAGTTCCGCAGAAAGTCTGCAGATAGCTCGATTTGCCTTCGTATTCCCGCGTGAACCCAAAATCACAGAGCTTCACATTTTCGTTCTTGTCTAGAAGGATGTTCTCTAGCTTGAGGTCGCGGTGAACACATGATTTGTTGTGTACATAGGCAACGGCGCCCACTAGTTGGGTGAATATCCTTTGGACCTTTTCCGCTGGTAGTGGGCCATTTTGGAGAAGGTAGTTGTACAGTTCATCGCCTGTAGAGCGAGTAAATACGCAGTCATCGTGCGGCCAGTTCCAGCCCATAGGGTTGGTGAAGAAATAAAAACGAAATGTACAATAAAAACAAAACGTACCTGGACAAAATTCAAGGACAAGCCACACAAGAGTCTCAGTCACGATTATTTCGTACAGGCGAGCAATATGCGGGTGATTGAATTGTCGATGATGGTGGATTTCCCGGGCAAGATTCGAGTCATCTTTGTTTGCTGACTTGAGGACGACCTAAGCTCCCAGCGTCAGCGCCCTACCACCCACCGCAGGATGCGCATTGGCAGCCAGACCTTAGAGCCATTTGTGAGTTTGTGAGACGCCAGATACACCTTCCCAAATGATCCCTTGCCGATCAGTTTTCCCAAGGTGTAATTTCCGACAGTTCGTAACTCATTCGATGCGAACTCCCTTTGCGTAGCACGACAGAACTGATCAGTGTGGGTTTACTAAAGGCTTGCCGAGCTGGGGCTCTCACTCCAAGAGTTCATGGTACGAGTTTGCAAGCTGTATTAATCGTGTTGACCATTAGCCCACACACTCACGACGGATTCCGCTTGCAACCGGGACGGGAGAGGGAGACCACTGGGGCGGAAGAAGGGGTTTGCCAGACCTTCGATTTCTGGCTCTGCAATTCTGCTCTAGATCTGGCAGTCGGCGGCATAAGGCGCGACGAGCCTCTTGCGTCTCTGAACCCTCGGGGCTATCGGCATCAAACCGCAGGTCGCAATCGGAGAAGGGGCGGGGACGGAGCCTGACGTCGGCGGAAGATGGGCGAGTTCGACGACAGAGTCTTGACGGGCGGGGTCCGGGTGGCAAAGGGTGGCGGCAGCAGAGTCATAGGTATGATATGGGTGCGGAGGAAGAGGAGGAGGAGGAGGAGGAGGATGTTGTGGTGGATGTTGTGGTGGTGGTGGTATTCTTGCACGGTTGGAGATACGACTGGGCAGCGTAGCGTGAGACTATTCCTAGCCCTCGCCTGCGTCGGCGTCGTCGACTACCCTCAAAAGGATGGTGGAAATGCCGACTGCAGCAGGGCCAGACGCGATTGGTTGGGGCGAGGGGTTCTGCATTGCGTTCCTCTGGAGCAGCACGCTTCTCGTGCATCTCTGTTACATGCACTGCACCGTACTACTATCTATAACATGACCACCACCACTACCACCACCACCACCACCACATAACCACCAGGCCTTGTACTTGTACTTGTGCTTGTACCACCTGCTTGCTCTCTTGCTCGGCGTGTATTATGCATGTACGGTACATGTACTCCCTGCGCGGGCAGCACAGGGCGGCAGATGGCAGATGCACCATCGTGTACAGAATACAGCAAGACGGCGTGTGTACCAGGTCGGGATGTGTGGCCCATGCAACGTATGTACGTATGAACGTACGAATGTATGTAAGTGCAACATGTAGCATGCATTGTCGCCGCTCCGCCCTCTGTTGGCCGCATCGCGGCTCGTGCATCACACTTACAAACTCACATGCAGGTGGAGGCTTTTCCGCTCTTGTTTTGCTTAGACGAGCCTCTAGAGCTCAGTGTGCTTGCTATGTCGATACATGCTGGTGGGTAAGACTGCAAAAATGATATCCATGTCCTTCCTTGCTCCCGTGGCTTGCTACGCCACCAGGAAACGCTTAAAGAGATACATATGACCGCAGAAACCAACAACAAAGAGGGCGACAGCTGGCTTCTTATGTTCTCCCCCTAGCAATGCAAGTGCGTTCCAACACCCCGATATGCAACAATGCCCTTACTGTCCATCCATGCCAAACAGCCTGGGAGAAGATTTGCGCTTAAGTATCGTATCTTTTCGGACACTCCATGTCCCGCCACCAAAGTGCTATTCAAAGTGAAAAAAATAGCCCGTGGAGAGAAGCCCGTAAGGCCCTTTTGTTTTACTCAAGTTACGATGGTCCCTACAAGCCTATTGGAACCGTCGCGGTTCGCCGCCAGCCATCATGGGGTTTGCACGCGAGGAGCTTGTTACGTTCAATTGAGATGTATAGTTCTGACCCCCGGTCCCGCTTCTTGTAATTGGTGGAATGTTAAGAGATGGAGAGATGTATGGTGGTGCATTCATCACAATTCCAGGGGCGCCCATTGCACGACGACTGTTTGGACGTTGTATCGTTCTTCCGCTAGGGGCCTCTGAAAAGCCCCGTGGCTGTGGTGGAGAATTCCCGGGCAAACTAGGGAGAGGAGAGCTAGCCGCAGCAGATCCCAATCCATTACTAGCAGGTGCAGAAAAGCTTCGCCGGTATGAGAATACTTCTGAGGACACTTGCTGCTGCTGCTGTCCCGCTCCCCCATTTGCTTGTCCGGCTAACCCGAGGCGGAGGTTATTCTCCTGTTGGCGTATTTCTAGCAACTCCTGTTGCCTCTGTAGGACGACCTCGCGTCCGCGTCTGCTTTTCTCTTCTTGGCTCAGTGGTGGATTTCGTGGCCCGGCTACAGTGGCTCCAACACCTGAAAGCAGTGGCGATGGGGACGCAGCCGCACGTCGCATGTGATTAATAGAGCTTTGCGAACGCAACATCTGCCTTGACCTAGTCCCACGTAAGGTGTTTTGTGACGGTTGGGAGCGAATCGGGTGTGGAGAGGCCGTGGCGTCTCTCCCTTGCGACTGGGGGGTCTGGCTGCGGGTCTCCCGGGGGCCCCTTATAGTCTCGTTGGAAGGAGCACCCCTTAGCGTCCTGTTGGATTGTCTGGGTCTGACCGTAAATGACGCAGCCCATGGGTTATGTGCCAGGTGATGATGATTAAATCCGGGGGACTGGGAGCCCCAAGTTTGATAGAAGTGCTGCGGAGGGGAGACGCTCGCCTCCCCGAATTGGTAAGGTTCCCTTCGGCTTTGTATTGTAGAGTCGCCCCTGCTCGTAGGACTTTCGGAATTATTGCCGGGGGAAAATGTATTTCCTTGTTGGCTGACAGAATTTGAGTTGGGCAGTTGATTGGAAGCTTGAGCGGGTGCATTGGCTGGTACTAAGGCGGTAGAGGTACTCCCAGGGGACCGAGGCCCTTGTATTGGCGTCTGGTTCGTGGTAGTGCTCTCTGAGTTCGATGGGCGACTAGATGGTGTGGATGAGCGAACAGCTCTTGGAGAACCGGGTGCTTCTGAAGGTTGTCTGAATGGAACTATGCCCCCTTGCAGCCCGATGCCAGTCGTTGAGCTCATGGATGAATTACGAGAATGTCCAGATGCAACCGATATCGGTGAAAAAGGCGGGATAGACCCAGCAGACAAGGGCGAATACGGTGGAGCTGAGGGCGGGGTCGCAGACGATTGAGTGACTCGGTTCCGGTTTGCTGTTCGGGGCCTGGGGATATTTGGGAAATTCAAGGGTGTTGGAGTCCTGCCCCGCATCATGGCCTCTAGGCTTGCAGAAGTCTGCTCCCGCATAATGATTTGATGTTCGGCGAACAACATACTGATTCGAGGGTCGTACTCTCGCTGTCGAGATCTCTGACGTGGCCTGCGGTTATGGGTCTGAACAGAGGTGTCCGAGGACACATCAGTGTCGAGGTCGATGGCATCGCCGACAGACGTGCCTTCGCTAGCTTGACTTCTGCGGTTCCCGGGACGCACATTGGGCACTGGGCGGAGACCCCGCCTTGCTCCTGGCGAACCATTCATCTCAATGTCACCGTCGGCATCCATGACTACAGATTCAATATCGGACTCGTCATCGTCGGCCTCACCGTCTTCATAATGCACTGTAGATGTGGCAGATACCGAAGAGCTCACTCTTCGTAATCGAAGTCCCCGCGATCTGTTGCCGCTAGTTCGCCGTCCGTTCTGGGTACGAGATGGTGGTCGTATTGGTGGATTAGGTCGACCAGCTGTGGGCGTTAATGAGCCCCCAAGTCGTGCTCTCTCGTTGCTAGCAAACGATGCTGAGCCTATCCCGATAGTTGTCATCGCATCGTCGTCATCGTCATCGAGTTGCTCGCTCTCCATATCTTCCTCAGGAGTATCATGATCGAGTTGTGAATAGCCTGAGTTTAAAAGAGCCTCCGTGTCCTCGTCTAAATCCAAACCCTCCTCCTCGGTTTCTGTTGAAGTTGATAGAGCGATAGGTCCTCTGCGACCAAGTCGGCGAGGTGGTTGGTACTGAGGTCTTATCCTTGAACGCCGTCCGTTAGAGACCGCCCCCCCTTCGTCGAAATCGTCGTCTTCGTCCACCACCGGTTGCGGAGCACGGTTACGTGATCCTAGTTGACCTAACCTGCGGGATTGCGGGGGCCCTTGGGTTGCTTGTGAAGAGCTGCGTGAAGACCGATTTCCCCTTCGTTGCCCTCGGTCGCCTATATCATCTACTATAAAATTCCGCATAGATTCTGATTCTTCTTCCTCGCTCTCTTCTGCAAGGGGTTCCATTTCCCCATCTTCAGAGGTCTGCATATCAGAGACTATACTCTGGCTGTATCTCCGGCGGCTACCAGCTGCACTGTGCGCAGCAGCTCGACGTACTGGTGGCCTGATACTACCACGAGCCATCTCCCTCTGGATCGCATAAACTCCACTGGTGTGATAATCCATGTACTCGTCATAAGCATCTTCATCGACATCAATGGGAAAACCTTCTCCGCCATATACGTCGAAACCGAGAGATGACTCAGGCTCGTCAAGATCGAGATCTCCGTCCAGTTCATCGTCGGTTCCAATACCAAACCCATCAGAGTCCTCAGTATCATCGATGTCACTGAAGCGGCCCCAGTGGGAACCTCTAGTTACCGTCCCATCGTCTTGGAATGTAGAATCGCACTGGGAGCAGTATCGACCTTCGAGCTCCCACATACAATTAGGGCATCGGTCGACTCCATCATCCTCATCTCTGATCACTCCGCCATGCCACCGCCGTCCTCGCGTTTGCTCCCGAAAGCAGCCGCGAAAGAGACCTCCCGTTTTGGGGTTTTTATTTGCCTTATCATGTTCAAGGCGGTCCGCCTCCTCCTTTCGCCATATGAGGTGGTCGGCTGTGGTCTCCTTGGAAGGCAGGAGGTCGGAACGGTTAATGAAGATATCGATCATTTCTTTGATCTATGAATAGTCCATTAGTATCATGTACATAGGCCCTTGCGCATCTAGAGACAGACCAGATATGCTGGTGCAGGTTCGGTGTTAATCTTGCAACGACACACCGGGCATGTCTTTTTCTCTTGGAACCAATGGCAGATGCACTTTGCAATATTTTAGCAGCTCTCTAAGCACCAGACTGATAGTATAAGTTGGAGAGATTCATACCTCATAGCAATAAGTATGCCCACAGCTTAGTGTGTAGGGTTCGTATAGGAATTTGATGCATATCTTGCAGGTAACGATTTGCTGAAGTCTAGTAAGGTCCGCTTTAAGGCTTTGAATGAGCTAGGCGACCGTCAATAAGGATTAGTCTATACTGGAGAAGAGGATCACAGACTTGCTGCTTTTCGTCGACCTTGGGCTCCAGTTCTGACTTGCCGGCTTTAAGCTCGGTGCCCTTATTGAAATTTCTCGAAGGCCTTCGACTGTCCGCTAGGCCCTTAGTAGAACCTTCACCGCATTTCATAACTTTGTCACCCTTCTTTAGCTCGCCGTTCGAGCCTGAACGCCTAGCTTTCGCCGACGAAGATGATGCCTCCGAAATCTTTTCTCGAGAGTTGGATGCTGAGGCTGTAGAGCTCATGGGAACCTGAGGCGGTGGCGGCGTGGGTCTGGCCGGCTGCTGAGCTCCTGCGTTTCCGGTAGAGACAATGTCTGAAGGTCGAGACTGAGATGGGGCCGGTTGATTCCTTGTGTGGTGAGAAGACTGAGCAAGTGAGGAGCTGGTATTGCCGCTTGCGGCGGACTTTTGGAAGATGGGCCGTGACGCCGGAAGCGTCGCGGCTCGGAGTTGATCCATCTACGCGCCACTTGGAACTAAAAAATCTTCCAGGTGACCCACTAGTATACCGAAGACGATCGTAGAAGATGGGTCTGGCTTTGTGAAATAGACGCGGGATGTGGGGGTTCACTAGGTCGGAGATCCCGTTAACTTGTTAACTGGAGTTAGAGGTCACGTTCTGCGAAAAGCAACGCCGGTGGGTTGGCCATTGTTACACTACTGGGAGTCGGCTAAATTCGAGCGACGACCGGCCAACAGCCCCACCTTGAAATACTATACGGGGAGGTCTGTTTTCATATTTCCAGCCCTCAGTGGGCCATCAAGCCACGACGGATGCATGCAATCACAGGCCAGCTGCACCTCCTCGCTCGCATCCCACCGCAGCCTTATTGGCTCCGATGCCTGTCGTTCTCGGTTTCTATTAACGTCTTGACAATATGACAAGTGGGACTACGATTCCAACCCTGTCTTGGTGGTGCACTCGGTCTTCTCACAGTTGGGGTTCAAGGGACTTCAGCCGCGGCCTCCTCCGCCAACCGCCACAGGGCAGTCGTTTCCCCCCTCTCAGTTTTCTCGCCGCGTATTCAAGGCAACTCGCAGAGTACTCGGTGTCTTGCGTTGTATTGTTCGTTGTATCGTTGCTTTGATTTGTTGGCTAGCGAATATTCAACAGGAAGTTACAGTACATGTACCATGTGCCTCGACCCCGATTTCTATTCTCTGACATAGGCTGGCTCCAGCAACACAATGCAAGCCTAGCTATCCTACTCTCTTTTCTTTTGAGTCTCTAGAACTTGTCTAGTCTCTCTAATTCTGCTCCTGTGAATCGAGATTGTCCTTATCGCGGCATATATCTTTATCCCGAACCTAGGCTGTCTGGGAGAAAAGCATTTATTGAAGAGTGCATCAGGACAAAAGCTATGGAGGCGAGTTCTTCTCTGATTCGGGCAGTGTTCTGGTGCATGGGAGGTATCACGCTCCACATGTATCAACGGACCGGGGTCCAACCCCGAATCGTGTACCGTTCGAGATACGGTGGTGGGCGCTATAGAGGCTCTGAATGTTAAACTCGAGAAGTCATATAGCTTACAATCACAGTCATTTAAGTCTCACTGCCACATGTATTGTACACATACAACAAAGAGTATGAACCTCGATTGTGCGGGTTCATGTACGCCGTCTCCCCTACTACCGGAAATCGTCACTCAGTTACTTATTAGGGCCTGGCCACCTGCACCAGACCTATTGTACATACATACTAGGGATTCACCCATTCGACTGCCGATTAGCGTTGTGTTCACTTACCGTACGCCGACATGTTTCCAGCTCTATCGATAACAATGCGCAGAATAAGCGAGTAGTCTTAACAACGTCCTCATATCCTAGTCCCATTGTGCTTGTCCTATGCAATAAGCTTAACACCTACGATGTCTTCAGTTGCTGATAGGAGAAATCAGCAGATATGGGACGCCATAGAGAACGACAATTTAAAGCAGGCGCTGCAGCTGTGCACAAAGCGACTGAAGAAGGGTGAGAAGGGCGACTATCTACTGGTATCTAATTGTCCCCTAGTGATTCCTTGCATAGCCAGCCACGCTGCTGACTAGTATTCCCGGCTCCTACAGGCTCTAAAAGCCCACGTTTTGACACTCTCGATCTCGCGGGTACAAAATGACGAAGGCTTTGCGGATGCCCAGTCATTGGCGTCAAAAGAACCTCCAGTAACGGATGTAGAAGTACTACGTTTACTTCAGTTGGCATTATCGAATCTCGGAGCTAGAGGGGATCGGTATAACGCGAAAGAATATATTACGAAGCTATGGGAGCGTGCTATCAAGACCAGACCTGGAGACGAGGCACTAGCCAGAGAGTGGTTCCTCAGAACGTTCCAAGATCGTGATTGGCGCAACGCACAAAAGGTATCGTTTTAGCAAACGTCAGCGAGGGGTGGGTGTCCCCTTAGACACGCGAGCTAACGGGGTCAATTCGTATCCACAGGCAGCTATGAATTTGCAAAAGACGTACTCGAAGAAGCGGGAATACTACTTCTGGGCCGTGTTGAGCTGCTACTTATTATGTGTTAGTACGTCTAAACAAAAGCTACTTATGGTGGAGTTTGACTTGCCGTAGAGATGGACGGATGCAACGGAACCGGAACGAAAGTTATTCGGAGCCCTAGCGTACAGGATGATATCCAAAGCCGCTTCAGATGTACCAGACGACCCTGTAAGAAAGGGTATATATAGGTCCCCGAACGATCACTAATTTCTGCCCACAGAAAATACTTCTCAGCCCCGGAAGATCGATCCAAACCCCGCATGAACTACATCTGTTACTATCAATATATCGGCAGCAAGGCTACAAAGCGGAGGCTCTAGCGATTCTTGATAGTAATAATTTAGGGGTTTTGTCGACTGCTGCGAAAGGTGACTGGAGCTTCGTCCGCCAAAAGCTCGATCTTCTCGAAGAACTAGAGATCTGGGAGAGAGAGTGGGACTTCTGCAAGATGTTGCTGGATAGAGCATCTCCTGTGGGTAGTAGCGATCAGGTTGGCGAGAACCCAATAGCGCCAGATACGAAAGGAGATGACTGGAGGGTATGGCAAGGGCTACTAACAGCATCTAGAAAGCTCAATAGTGAAGAGTACGTGGTCCCATATCCATCCGAGCTGCGTAACTTCCTCGGAAGTTGCGTGCTAATGTCAGGGATAGGAATCGGAAATCGACAATAGAAAGGATACAGTCGTTCATCAATCAATCTCTACCGTCTAGGAACGCAAGATTGGCCTTATTAGACTACTTTGCCATCGGTTCGTCAGCGAGGCAGTCGGTTTCAGGTCCCTCAGATCTCCTCTCGGCTTGCAAGAGCCACTTTGAAGCTTTTTCGACCAAGACATGCTGCTTTGATGACATGAGATGCTATGTCGAAAATCTTGAGTTGAGTCAGCGAAAGGATTACTTGGAGCATTGCCGTCAATTTGCAGAGAAAATGCTGACAGGAAAGATATCAGAGAGAGTAAGTACCATGAGTATCCGGCTCCGCCTGGCTTGCTTACGTGATTCCATAGGAGCCTGAGGCAGCCTCTTCTGCAGCGCTAGTTAATATTTTGAAGTTTGAATACCTGATTGATCTCTCACTAAATTCCGAACCTACCTTGACTAAGGCAGAAGACTTCGTTGTCTCTTGTATTAGTATCTACAGGTCTTCCCTACCTCCCAGTCTCCCGTTTGAACCAACTGATACCCAGTACGGCGATGACAGCGGCATACTCGCGGCCATGGGTCTTATCCGTCTAGCTAACTTTCCGTCCGAAGGAGAAACCCTTTCTTACCCCAGAGGCTATCTGCTTCGAGCCGCAACCCTGTTAGAGTTTCTCCTGTCCCGATCACGGCACAATTTTCAGGCGATTTTACTACTCGTGCGACTGTATGGGGTGCTGGGAGCATGCTCACTAGCCATGGAGATATACCCCCGTTTGTCTATCAAACAAATACAAAATGACACATTGGCACATAATATCTTCTCCCGTATCTCCACCTTACATCCTCATCAGGTCGTCGGTCTCAACCATGTGGAGAAAGGGGACCGCGATCCAAGTTTGGGTCTACTAAAGGCTTTAATGGTGTACGGAAAGTCCGCAACGCAGATTCCGGACCTAGCGAAGATGGCGTTGGAAAAGGGGAGCGTCGACCAGGTGGAGGGGTTTCTAGAATTTGCCGACAGATTGCGGGATAGCATCTGTAGGGTAATGTGGACTGTGGAGAGGCGGCGAATTTCCCGACTCACCCGAACAAAATTCTCGTCATTAGAGGGACCGGACTTTGATTATATAGGTGCGGATACCCCCCTTAGGATCTGCCCCTAGAGGGTATCCGGGACAGTAGTGCTTCAAGGATATGTAGAATGGCTGACACATTAACGCGCCGTTCTAGAACCTCTTCCATACAATATTACGGATAATAGAGACTACGAAGTAATGATAAGCTGCGAAGGCAGCAAGCTACCGCGATTCGAGGAGTTCGTCCGCGTGGGACCAAAGCCAAAGGTGCAACCCTCTAACCCCCTGGGTAGATCTCCTGCAATCGACTTGTCTGACGATATAGGCAGACCCAATGGGCCCAAGCATTTCACTGCTCAGAGCAGTTCTCCCTCTACCTGGCCATGCAAAGTAACTCGTTACCAGACGACCAACAGAGGCATCTACGAGATATCGGGCATATCTCAGATACACTCAAAGAGTTCCTAAGTGTTGGTGACGATTCCTCAAGCCGGGAATTTACAGATTCTGAAAAAGGCTTCCTCGAACTCCAGGCTCTACTGGCTGAGGAACTGAAATTGATCATAGTCGCAGGGCCAAATCTCAAGGATGTCGTAAACAATAGTCTATTGCGGGTCACGCAGTGGCTTGACGCGAGAGTGGAGGGTTTCCAGGCCTCGAATGTTCTTGTTCGGGTAGAGAGTCTTAGTATTCAGGCTAACGATGGGCACGATGACGCTGCTGGACTCCTTGCATGCATTCCGGACTGGAAGCTTCTGCATGAAAGTTACACGACCTTCGAGGTAAGAGACTAAATTCCCTACATTTCTTATTTCATATCCCCCGGCTCTCAAAATATTTAACCACGATACCCAAAACCGCAGGCCCTCAACTCCATCTCTGCGTACACCCGTTTCATCGACATCCGCACTAAAAGCACTAAGAGCCCAATCCCCAAATTCACAACCTCCGCCGTCAAACAGCGTACCGAAACCCTCTATCAAGCGGTCCGCTCTCGAGCAGCTGGCATTAAGAACAAACTCTCTGAAAGCGGCGTTGTGAGTGCTCTTGTTGATAGCGCGTTTGGACGTGAAAGTAGGGAAGGGGTTAGTAGTGCTGTTGGGACAGTGATTGAGGGGTTGGTGGGGGAATCATGGATGGAGATGCATGTTGCGCGGGTTGTCGAGAGCTGGCAGGAGGGGTTGGATGGGATTTTGAGAGTTAAGCTGCAGTAGACTGCTAGCAGACGCTCCTCAAGGCTCAAAGACGATTATTTTGCCCCAGCGATCCACATCCACCTCCGCTTCATGTATGGTGACGCCCCGTTAGCGTCACTTGTTTCCCGACAGCTTTATCACCACTACACTTTTAGTCCCAGCTATTCTTGGTACCACAGAGGACTTGCTAGCGCCAGAAACAGCCATCCCCTTTATTTTAGACGGAAAGAACAGATTAGAGCTCTCCTGAACTGCTGTCTCCTGCGCTTGAGAACTCGCAGCTCAAACCCTGGACAAACATACCTGCGAACCCGCATTTAACCCCCCTGCTTTTTGTTTTCGTTGACTAATCCAGGCCTAGTGAGAGTTATTCGAATTAAAAGCGGACAACTCCTACTTAACCCGAGAGATATGATATTGTATATATAAGCCCTCTCTTACTACCCTTTGAGTTCGTCCGTCGAGAGGAAACCAAGTTTATCGTTTTCAGCGCTAATTACCCCCGGTGGCGGGAGAGGGGGGACTACATGAGCTAGAGACCCTCTCACCCCCATTGTCTCCTGCCATAAAGAGATCGACCAAGGCGGCGAGAGAACGAACGGCCTCGCCATCGCCTCATGGGTCCATCTCGTCAGGGTCCGCCTGACTGTTCCGAGGGGACGGCGGATCGGTAGGAAGGCGTGGAAGTCCAGCCTAAACGGCAGAATCAGCAAGAGCAAGGAAGACGACACGCGGAGGACTTACACCATAGCGTGTAGTGTCGAGAGTATACTTCTGGTATAGAAGCATACGGTACATTCCCTCAAGAACCTCGAAGGCGAGGCGTTTCGTGCGTTCTGCGTCATGGGCTGCGTCTTCGACTCGACAGGTATACACCTTTTGGAGGCGACTCAACCGCTTATGGGCATCAGTGAGTCAGCGCTCAGCGCTCGGACAATCGTGATTCAACTCGTCCCACAGGACGGACGGCTCCTCTGCCGCCCCCTGGACGGCACGGGCTTCTGCGAACATACGATAGGGGATTTGAAGAGATTAGGTCAGTCTCACGCCTCGCAGCTTCCACGAAGGCCAGACGAGAAGAACACATACCTTGTCGCAAGATTGGTGTAGCACGGTACACCTCTCGCACTTCTGCTCCTCTGCTGGACGTATACAGCGATTATCCGGACCTTTCGCGTACGTCTTGCTACACCTCAGACAGCACGGACGCGATAAACTACGCGTCTAGGGGGCTCGGGAGGAAGATTGACGGGGGCCGTAGCAGCCTCGTCCACGTCCTGCTCCAGATCACAGGAGTTCCAACCCTTACGGGACGAGAGGAGCGCGATTCTTCCGCGAGAGGATCCAGCGTTGGCCATCCTGCATAAAACGAAGATGATTCGACGGGAGTTCGATAGGGGTAGCTTTGGAGGAATGAGGATAGTCGAACGAAACAAGTTAAGAGTCTTGACTGACCAGTGGCGGGAGATGGGGAGTCTACTCCCAGTGGCGGGAGAGGGGGGACTACCCCCAGTGGGGGGAGAGGTGGGGGTTACCCCCGGTGGCGGAAGAGGGGGGTTTACCCCCGGTGGCAAGGGAGGGGGGAGGCTACCCCCAGCGGCGGGAGAGGGGGCTATCCCCCAGTGGCGGGAGGGCCGGGGGGTTATCGGCGAAACGAAGCGCAGAGATTATTGCCTCTGTCGGAGCAAATCAGAAAGAATTGGGAAATGCCTCCAACCTTGCTCGGGTCCAAAATCGCACCTTCACATTCCGGCTTGCAGACTCGATTGCCCTACGCGTAGGAAACGACGACCCCCCGCCCATACCGTTTGCAGAGATCGCCGAAGAGCTACGAAGCAAAGGCCAACCCGATAGGCTTCCGGAATATGATTTGCAAGTAGGTAAAGTGGGGATAAGAGTCCCTATTTTGGGTCAGGCGAAGCTACCGCCGCATTTGAGGGCAACGGTTGGACATCGCCAAACACCGTCCATCTAGCAGCTTCGCCAGCAAAGACTCACCGGCCATCATTCCCACAACCTCCCAGCCAAGTGCTGTATTTCCAATCCACCTTGACGATATCTCCGCCTCGGGGCGGAGATATTAGGAAATCAGCTGACCGGATTCATTCCCTCAGCCCAAATCTCGCCCCAGAAATGTCCGCCACTCACGATCGACAGAAATTATCTTAGGCATCCCATGGCACATCTGGGCCCAGCTGAAGGGATATCGAGGCGTCACCCTTATTCACGAATCGTTTGGTCGGAATATGCTGCCTAATCTCTTTGTACGACGGTTCCTGGCAGACAGGGAGGAGAACCAGCCATTTGAAGGAAATCGATCGTCGGGACTGGGGGGAGGGAATGAACGGATCCGGAGTAGAGGAAGGGGAGAACCGAATCGAAGTAAGAGACGGCGCGTTCTAGAATCTATTGTCAATTCAATCCGAGTCCAGTTTTCCGCTTGCAGTCCGGTACCCTAACCCCGTTTTACATTGAGACTACACTGTGACTGTGACCTCCATTTGCCTCTTGCTCAATCCAAGCGACCTCCCCCACGATTATCAACCCCTCCCCAACCACCACCCCGGAAAACAACCCCCGGGTTCCCATCTCCCAACCCCGGGATACCGATAACCCGGTTTATAATCCTCAAGAGGAGTCCTGTTTAACGGTATGGGTGCAAAATCGGTATACAGGCGCTTCTGTGCGGAATCAGGCTGGCTGGTGGTAATGATGATGATGATGATGGTGATGATATTATTATTATTATTATTATTATTATTGCTGTAAAATAGCCCGGAAACTGCAAGTGCGGGGATAGTGCTGAGGCGGGTTTGGTATTGTCTGTCTGTCGTTTTGGGGAGGGGATGGGATGTGGTTGTGGTTGTGGTTGTGGTTGTTGTGGGGGATAGCGTCCTTCAAGAAGGCCATATTATTAAAGAAGGGGCAGAGGCACTTATAGATCAGAGGATTGCTGTCGG